>JAAAWM010011644.1:0-5000 GCA_036873465.1 Thinopyrum obtusiflorum
TCCAAGAAAATAGGAGTGGGCATGGATGCAAGGTTTAGATTCAAAAACATTTGAATTTAATTCAAATGGGTGAATAGGAAGAGGAGGTTTGGAAGGCCCAAAAATGTTGAGAATTTTAGAGGAGCCACAATAAATGGAGAAAGAATTGTTGGCAAAGTTAGAGAGATCGACTCAAAGCAGAAAAGGCATAGGATTAATTTTGCACGTGTGTTAAGGTGAACTCCAATTAATGGAATATTTATAATAGCTCCATAAATATTAGGAGGATATGTTATAAAGAGAAATCACCATGTGAATTCCCTCGATTTAAATGGATCGAAGATCCATGCAATTTATTTAGTTGAGTTTTAAAAATTAATGACATGATGGCATGATGACATGATGCAATGCAAAAAATAAAAGAGCGAGCACCAAAAGAAACACGCGGCGATCACGAAAATAAGGAAGTCTTCTGAAGCGACGGTCTCGGGGCATTACATCAGAGGTCCTAGAGCATTCGCCCGTTTCATCGGCAGCGCCGACTGCACCTTCGCTACGGTGGAGAGAAGGAAGAACGCGACGATTCGGCCATCTGGTGCAACAAGCTTGTCGACATCCAGAAGCAATACAAGATCATTAGCAATGGGCACGAGAAGGACTCCGTGGTTGACCTCGCCGAGACCATCATTGACCCCTGTTACGCCAACATGAAAGAAGACAACGATACCAAGGACCTGAACACGTGGGAGGTACCTCTGAAACTAGCCTACATAACCTACGCGGCCAAGGACGCATGCGCACGCTACGACATGTACACGCAGATCTTGGACATGAGGGTGTGTCTGCTTCCCGTAACCGACGAGTACACGGACAGCCGCAGCGTCATGATCAAGCGTGCCAGGAAGGTCTAGATGTTGTACTTTATCTGTTTATAAGCACCTTTATCATCTGAGTGTTTCATGCATTAGCCTATGTGTCGTAATTATCTGTTTTGTCCGAAATATTTCTTTTAAGAACCCATTAACCTGTTTGCCTTTTTTAGTGGCTATTTGCTTATGTATGTAACTAGTTCACTTGTCCGTTAAAAAAAACCCCCCCCCCCCCCCCCCCCCCCCCCCCCCCCCCCCCCCCCCCCCCCCCCCCCCCCCCCCCCCCCCCCCCCCCCCCCCCCCCCCCCCCCCCCCCCCCCCCCCCCCCCCCCCCCCCCCCCCCCCCCCCCCCCCCCCCCCCCCCCCCCCCCCCCCCCCCCCCCCCCCCCCCCCCCCCCCCCCCCCCCCCCCCCCCCCCCCCCCCCCCCCCCCCCCCCCCCCCCCCCCCCCCCCCCCCCCCCCCCCCCCCCCCCCCCCCCCCCCCCCCCCCCCCCCCCCCCCCCCCCCCCCCCCCCCCCCCCCCCCCCCCCCCCCCCCCCCCCCCCCCCCCCCCCCCCCCCCCCCCCCCCCCCCCCCCCCCCCCCCCCCCCCCCCCCCCCCCCCCCCCCCCCCCCCCCCCCCCCCCCCCCCCCCCCCCCCCCCCCCCCCCCCCCCCCCCCCCCCCCCCCCCCCCCCCCCCCCCCCCCCCCCCCCCCCCCCCCCCCCCCCCCCCCCCCCCCCCCCCCCCCCCCCCCCCCCCCCCCCCCCCCCCCCCCCCCCCCCCCCCCCCCCCCCCCCCCCCCCCCCCCCCCCCCCCCCCCCCCCCCCCCCCCCCCCCCCCCCCCCCCCCCCCCCCCCCCCCCCCCCCCCCCCCCCCCCCCCCCCCCCCCCCCCCCCCCCCCCCCCCCCCCCCCCCCCCCCCCCCCCCCCCCCCCCCCCCCCCCCCCCCCCCCCCCCCCCCCCCCCCCCCCCCCCCCCCCCCCCCCCCCCCCCCCCCCCCCCCCCCCCCCCCCCCCCCCCCCCCCCCCCCCCCCCCCCCCCCCCCCCCCCCCCCCCC
This sequence comes from Thinopyrum obtusiflorum, assembly GCA_036873465.1. Classification (NCBI taxonomy): domain Eukaryota; kingdom Viridiplantae; phylum Streptophyta; class Magnoliopsida; order Poales; family Poaceae; genus Thinopyrum; species Thinopyrum obtusiflorum. The sequence goes on from JAAAWM010011644.1 coordinate 1,885, forward strand.
CCCCCCCCCCCCCCCCCCCCCCCCCCCCCCCCCCCCCCCCCCCCCCCCCCCCCCCCCCCCCCCCCCCCCCCCCCCCCCCCCCCCCCCCCCCCCCCCCCCCCCCCCCCCCCCCCCCCCCCCCCCCCCCCCCCCCCCCCCCCCCCCCCCCCCCCCCCCCCCCCCCCCCCCCCCCCCCCCCCCCCCCCCCCCCCCCCCCCCCCCCCCCCCCCCCCCCCCCCCCCCCCCCCCCCCCCCCCCCCCCCCCCCCCCCCCCCCCCCCCCCCCCCCCCCCCCCCCCCCCCCCCCCCCCCCCCCCCCCCCCCCCCCCCCCCCCCCCCCCCCCCCCCCCCCCCCCCCCCCCCCCCCCCCCCCCCCCCCCCCCCCCCCCCCCCCCCCCCCCCCCCCCCCCCCCCCCCCCCCCCCCCCCCCCCCCCCCCCCCCCCCCCCCCCCCCCCCCCCCCCCCCCCCCCCCCCCCCCCCCCCCCCCCCCCCCCCCCCCCCCCCCCCCCCCCCCCCCCCCCCCCCCCCCCCCCCCCCCCCCCCCCCCCCCCCCCCCCCCCCCCCCCCCCCCCCCCCCCCCCCCCCCCCCCCCCCCCCCCCCCCCCCCCCCCCCCCCCCCCCCCCCCCCCCCCCCCCCCCCCCCCCCCCCCCCCCCCCCCCCCCCCCCCCCCCCCCCCCCCCCCCCCCCCCCCCCCCCCCCCCCCCCCCCCCCCCCCCCCCCCCCCCCCCCCCCCCCCCCCCCCCCCCCCCCCCCCCCCCCCCCCCCCCCCCCCCCCCCCCCCCCCCCCCCCCCCCCCCCCCCCCCCCCCCCCCCCCCCCCCCCCCCCCCCCCCCCCCCCCCCCCCCCCCCCCCCCCCCCCCCCCCCCCCCCCCCCCCCCCCCCCCCCCCCCCCCCCCCCCCCCCCCCCCCCCCCCCCCCCCCCCCCCCCCCCCCCCCCCCCCCCCCCCCCCCCCCCCCCCCCCCCCCCCCCCCCCCCCCCCCCCCCCCCCCCCCCCCCCCCCCCCCCCCCCCCCCCCCCCCCCCCCCCCCCCCCCCCCCCCCCCCCCCCCCCCCCCCCCCCCCCCCCCCCCCCCCCCCCCCCCCCCCCCCCCCCCCCCCCCCCCCCCCCCCCCCCCCCCCCCCCCCCCCCCCCCCCCCCCCCCCCCCCCCCCCCCCCCCCCCCCCCCCCCCCCCCCCCCCCCCCCCCCCCCCCCCCCCCCCCCCCCCCCCCCCCCCCCCCCCCCCCCCCCCCCCCCCCCCCCCCCCCCCCCCCCCCCCCCCCCCCCCCCCCCCCCCCCCCCCCCCCCCCCCCCCCCCCCCCCCCCCCCCCCCCCCCCCCCCCCCCCCCCCCCCCCCCCCCCCCCCCGTGAGATAACCCCGATAACCCAGTACTGAGGTGAGTACGGGAGTATTGCCATGACTTGTATAACGGATGCTTTTCGAAGGTTGAGGTAGACGATTTCCGAAGGTTTCTTGGTTATGTGTTGAAGGATGGATACAGCTGGATGTAGGATTTGTTAGTTTTGGGTGAGATATTATGCTTCCCCTGTATCCCCAACACCTGATTGCATAACCTGAAAATTTCGGGAGTTTCATAGGTGGGAATTCAAGTAGCTCTTAGGATATCTTTCCGACGGATGTATGATATGAAATTGGGGTTCGACGTCTAGTGGTCCGCCTATTCACGGTCAATTTTACAGTGGTCTCGTTGTGTCTTAAAGAGTCCTTGGCTATGCCGACTCGGGGACGCTTCGTATGTCATGTGCACTGCCTTGTACATGATGGTGTTGTACGATCGAGCCCGTGTAGGCCCCACCACGAAAACTTCGGACGAAATCTCTATCATATGTTTGTTCTGGCTTATTTTGCAAGCCAATCCTTTGTTTTGTTTTGAGTTGTGGTATTCGAGTTGCTTCGAAGTCAAATGTTGATTCCATACCTTTTCCAAATGGTGTTCTCATATTCCTATGTGAATACTAATCCTTCTTGATCATCGAGTCTGTCTTGTCAATCCTTTTTTTTAACCGGTGTGTCTCTCCTCAAGTGGATCCGTTCACGTCAACATTTGCAAGATCATTTATCACTTCTTCTCAACGGTGTTTGTTTCATCCGTCTCCAAGTTGCCTTTGTTTTTCCCACCCTCCCTCCCTTTTGTTTTTCTTCAAGGACTAAGATTTCTTCTTCAAGTATCCATTTTATTGATGGGAAGTTTCTCCATTCTTTTCCGTCAATGTTCTTATCCGGTGATTCTCATGAAGATTCTAATGGAGCTTCAAGTTCGTCATTCCTCGTTCTTTTCTTCTCCGGTGGATTTAATTCAAGCTTTGGTATTAAGCATACTCCTTTTCTTTTTTTTCCAATGCTTTTCTTATGCCGGTGCACCTCTTAATCATCCATCTCTCGCTATTAAATTGTTCCGGAGTGCTCAAGATATCTCGAAGATTCGTGTTTCCACTCTGCATTCGTTCAAGCTCTTTCGAGATTGGTATCTCATTCAAGTCATTTAATTCAACCGGTGCAACATCTCTTTTAAATCTTTTCAACGGTGTTCTTTTGAGTGGGCCCTAACCCACAGGTCTTTTCCCAGGATCTTACCTGACTCTTCTATTTTCCCAGAGCTATCCTAAATTCTTCTCCAAGTTTGACGTAAGAATGAGTTATCATTAGTCAAATGCTTTTCTCCAAGATCTTTCAAATTCTTTTCATAGTTGGCTCAACCTCTTCGCTTTTGATTCTTCCGGTGTGCCTCAATAATTCTTGGTGGTGTTTCTCGTTGTCATTCTCATCATTTGAAGACCGAAGAAGAGTTTCTCTTTAATCTTGCTCTATTCTCTTCAAGATTCATGGTGCTAGCTTGTTGCCATCCTCTCATAATTGTTTTCGATTGTGAGAATCTTTTTCACCCATCAGGAGATATTCAAGAGTCTTCTCAGTTTGTCATCCGGAGTCCATCAATTCAGGTTTATTCATTCTCAGCCGTCAGTTATCATTCTCCTATCTTGCCGGTGCATCTATCGAATATCCTCTAATCAGTTCTTGATCTCTTTGTTCTCATGTATCTAGTTTGTCTCAAGCACCTTCGTTCATTTGCTAATTCTTACCGGTGATGCACCCCTACTTCGATCATTTTCAATTCTTACGGTGGTTCTTTCAAGAT
>JAAAWM010011644.1:10000-93147 GCA_036873465.1 Thinopyrum obtusiflorum
CGGGATTCTGAGTCTGATCGGGTCTTCCCGGGAGAAGAAATATCCTTCGTTGATCGTGAGAGCTTATGATGGGCTAAGTTGGGACACCCCTACAGGGTATAAACTTTCGAGAGTCGTGCCCGTGGTTATGTGGCAGATGGGAATTTGTTAATATCCGATTGTAGTAAACTTGAAGTAAACTTAATTAAAATACACCAACCGCGTGCGTAACCGTGATTGTCTCTTTTCGGGGTTGTTCGAGAGGAGAACACGGTTTTTGGGTTATGTTTGACGTAAGTAGGGGTTCAGGATTACTTCTTGATCATTACTAGTTGACGACTGCTTGTTAAGCTCCTCTTCTCGCTCTTGTTTCGTAAGTTAGCCACCATACTTTGCTTAGTCGCTGCTGCAACCTCACCACTTTACCCCTTCCTTACCCTTTAAGCTTTGCTAGTCTTGATACCCATGGCAATGGGATTGCTGAGTCCTCGTGGTTCACAGTTTACTACAACAACAGTTGCAGGTACAGGTTATGCGATGATCATGACGCGAGAGCGATGTCTACTCGTGTTGGAGTTCTTCTTCTTCTTCGTCGATCTTGGGTTAGGTTCTGGGTCGGCAGCCTGGGCTTGCAGGGTGGATATTGTTTGAGTTTTCTGTTTGTGTTTCATCCGTAGTCGGATGTTGATCTCTCGTATGCTGTATTGATGCATTCTTGCGGCATCTGTATGCCTTGTATGTATCCCCATCTATTATGTAATGTTGACGTAATGATATCCACCTTGCAAAAGCGTATCAATATGCGGTTCTATCCTTGGTGGGACCTTCGAGTCTCTTTAGGATAGTATCGCATATTGGGCGTGACAATCCATGACAGATGTGAGGTTGTTAATTAATGGTTCAACTTAAGGTGGCAACTTTAAGACACATCTGGGTGGATTGCTTGTTTGGGCACCTGGGGAATCCAGTGTTGTCCTAGGAGATCCCGGGGGTATACCGTGTGATCCTCCTACGGTCCGCCACCCAGGCTCAAAGGGATCATAAGATTATTCATGCTAGAAACTTCCGTGTGCAGCCACAAGCCATTATGGGCTGTGGCATAGTTGAGTATGTTGTGTGACCTCTTTCAGTGGTGGGCTAGCAAATGTAGAGGGAAAGTAGGTGTAACTGTCCACCCGGAGTAAAGAGTTAATGCTTCTGAAAGACTGTCTCTCGGTCATCCGTTTCTCAAACACCCTGTAGTGCGAGAAATCCAACGGAGGAGATCGAGTCTTATGGGGAAAAGTGCGCAAACCTCTGCAGAGTGTACAAACTAATCATGGTTAGCCGTGTCCCTGGTTATGGACATCTTGAGTATCTAGTACTTGGATTATCCTATTGTATCTCATCACTCTAATTTAATTTGTTGGGTTGATAATTACCTTTAATTGGGGTTGAGTTGGAGGTACCTTCTCAATGATGTTTCAACTACCATGATAGTTAAATAAAACTTATTCCTTTGTTGTAGGGAAAAATTGGCTTTTTCGCAAAATCATATAACCATAGAGCCTCCATCAGCCATATATGCATATAGTGATAGTATTTATCTGTTCATTGCTCTACGGTGTTATTTTGCCAGCATATTCCATGTGCTGACCCATTTTTGGGCTGCAACGTATTATGTTGCAGACTTTTCGGACGACGAGTAAAGGTGCGATAGGTCGTTGTCATGCACTCAGCTATGCCGTTGGAGTTAATGGACTCACTTTATCTTCCAAGTCTTCCGTTGTTATCGTGTTAGATGGCCTTAAGCCTTATTTATTGTAATAAGTTCTCTTTTGAGACATTCGATGTAATAAGTGTGTGATTGCTACTCTGTTATAAATCCTTCGAGTACTGTGTGTGTCAGCATTACCAATCCAGGGATGACACTGAAGCACAGAGACTTGACCGTTTGAGGTCGGGTCGCTACAAGATGGTATCAGAGCACACGCTGAATGTAGGACACGACCACTAAGAAAAGCCATAGGCCACTCTTCTCTACTCATTTCTGACTCCTCTCCATTTTCTACTCTTTAGGATGGCGGACTCAAGGAACAAGTTTGCACAACCGGATGAAGACACCCCCTTTGGATGACACTTGAAGGAAGTCACTAGATACCTGAATATTGGAATACCAAGCTTCACCGGGACCTACAACGCCACTTTACCCGAAGAGGAGCGCTGGATGATTCAAGTTCAAGTTCCAGGAAGGACATTCACGCCAGTCACTGAGCCCATAGAGTTTTCCTTTGATGCACCCACCTGGAGTCTAGGAAAGAGCATGGCAGCCCACATCGCCATGGGACGCATCGGCGAAGTTTACCACAAGTATCTCAAGGATACTATCTACCAGATATGTGGGCGCCGAGATGAGCAGTGGGAGATAGTCAGCACCAGGAGGGACAGGTCCATTGCAGCATTCATCCAGGAGCTAAACCAGCACATTCAACGCCAGGAGAACCAGATGTGCGTAGGCATGATAGATTTGAAGAAGGCGATGACAAGGATCACTGAGCTAGAAGAGGAACTTAAGTCTACACACGATGGATATGAGGAGGAAATGACGGTACTCGTGGAGAAGAACGATGACCTGACAAGGAAGCTAGGAGTTTTTATGGGAGACCCTGCGCCAGGAGGAGAGGACGACGATTCCACTTGTCCGGAGAACTACATCATCATCGATGACACCGACTCCGACCCTGACGATAGTGATGATGATTACGAAGACGAAGCTGGAGCGGATATCATGGAGTCTTCCACCGATCAATATTTCTAGATGACCACCATATGACTAGTAGTATTTTCCCCTGTACATAGTAGTAGTCTGAGCACTTTAACGATAGTTCGAGACCGATTGTATGCCCTTGCTTGGTTGATTGAGTGATATGATTGTGTTTGTCTCATGTGCATATGGGTAGTGTTTTCTCATTAGACCTAATTTCTATTCTACTGTCTTCCCTCTAAACCCATCAGACGCCTCCGAGACGTGACACCGGATTTGTCTTCCCACCGGAGATCACCCAGTTGATCCAGCAGCAGAATGCCTTGATGCAGATATTAGTCCAGAACCAAGGCAACAACAACAACAACCCTCCTCTAGTTGACAACTTAGCCCATTTTCTGAGGTTATAGCCGCCGGTGTTTTCCAGTAGCACCGAGCCAATAGTTGCAGATGACTGACTACGCAAGATTGGAAGGGAGTCGACCACCGCAGGTTGCACGGATGCAGAGAAAGTGCGTTTTGCCGCACATCAGTTGGATGGACCAGCAGCCTCATGGTGGGAGAATTACACATCCACTTTTCCCATAGCCAATGTCACTTGGGATCAGTTTCAGCAAGCATTCCGCACAGCCCATGTCTCAGCTGGAGCTATGAGCATGAAGAAGCGTGAGTTTCGCAACTTACGCCAGGGAAATCGTACTGAGCCACAGTACGTAGATGAGTTTAGTAAGCTATCTCGTTATGCCCCTGATGATGTGGCCACAGATGCCGCAAAGCAGGAGAAGTTTATGGAAGGGCTAAATGATGAGATGAGCATGCAGTTGATGGTGGCAACATTCAACAACTACCAGGAGTTGGTAGACAAGGCTCTTATGATTGAAGGGAAGCAGCAGCAGATTGAGACCCGCAAGAGGAAGTATGGACAAGGAAAGTACAATTCTGGAGCTCAGCAGAAGCCTTGTTTCACCCCGAATGCGGGAGGACTTATCCATAACCATGGAAGCCACACCCACAATGGAGGGAGTTCCCATAATCACAATGGCCCCAAGAATGGAAACGGGAATGGAGCAGGCAGCAATCAGAACCGCTCTAACCCAGCCACACCCGCCAAGAAGGATCAAAGTCACATTACCTGTTTCAAGTGCGGGAAGACTGGGCACTACGCCAACGATTGCCCGGAATTGAAGAACGGAAATGGCAATGGAAGCACTGGGAAGAAGCCCAACCCTTTCAACAGGGGACAAGTGAACCACGTGAACGTGGAGGAGGTTGAGCAGCAGCCTGATGCAGTTATCGGTAAGTTTTTGGTTAAGTCTTTTACTGCAATCATTCTTTTTGATGCTGGTGCATCGCATTCATACATATCAAGGGGATTTGTGGATAAGTATAAGTTGCCCACTAAGGTACTCAGGACACCTATGTTAGTAAGCTCGCCAGGGGCAGAATATATGGCAAGACAAGGATGTTTTCAGATGCCATTGACCATTGGAAGACATGTTTTCCCCTCAGACCTGATAATTTTGGAGTCCCAAGGTTTGGATGTGATACTAGGAATGGATTGGCTATCGATGTATGGAGGAAACATCGATTGCGTGAGTAAGTCAATTTTACTCACCACCCCGGAGGGAAAAAGGATCAAGTATGTATCCAGGCATGCGCCAAGGAGGGCCCAAGTAAATTCTCTCACGGGAGTTGTTCAGGAGGAAGTGCCGGTAGTGAAGGATTACCCGGATGTATTTCAGGAGGAGTTACCAGGCATGCCACCAGATCGAGATATCGAGTTTTTGATAGAGCTGTTGCCAGGCACCGGGCCTATATCGAAGAGACCATACGGGATGCCCGCAAATGATCTAGAGGAGATTAAGAAGCAGATTAAGGAGTTATTGGAGAAAGGTTACATTCGAAGAAGTTCATCACCATGGGGAGCCCCAGTGCTCTTGGTTGAGAAGAAGGATGGATCCTTAAGGATGGTTGTTGATTATCGTGCGTTGAATGAAGTAACAATCAAGAATAAGTATCCACTACCGATGATCAATGATTTGTTTGACCAGTTGCAAGAAGCATTTTCAAAGATCGATCTGCGATCAGGATATCACCAGCTGAAGATTAGGGAAAAGGATATACCTAAGACAGCCTTCACCACAAGGTACGGGCTATATGAGTATACGGTTATGTCATTTGGACTGACTAACGCCCCTGCCTATTTCATGAGTATGATGAACAAGGTGTTCATGGAGTTCTTGGATAAGTTTGTTGTGGTTTTCATTGATGATATCTTGGTATACTCGAAGAATGAAGAGGAACACAAGGAGCATTTGCGTTTAGTTCTCGAGAAGCTCAGGGAACACCAGTTATATGCAAAGTTCAGCAAATGTGAGTTTTGGTTGAAGGAAGTTGGATTTCTTGGACATGTTATATCAGGAGAAGGTATAGCAGTAGATCCCACCAAGGTTCAGTCAGTCACTGAGTGGTTGGCACCCACCTCAGTTGGAGAGATCCACAGTTTTCTTGGACTCGCGGGATACTATCGGAGATTCATTGAGAATTTTTCTAAGATTGCAAAGCCTATGATGGCATTGTTGAAGAAGGACACTAAGTTCCATTGGACTGATGAATGTGAAGCAAGTTTCCAGGAGTTGAAGAAACGTTTGACTACAGCCCCAGTGCTGATTCTGCCCCCCCCCCCCCCCCCCCCCCCCCCCCCCCCCCCCCCCCCCCCCCCCCCCCCCCCCCCCCCCCCCCCCCCCCCCCCCCCCCCCCCCCCCCCCCCCCCCCCCCCCCCCCCCCCCCCCCCCCCCCCCCCCCCCCCCCCCCCCCCCCCCCCCCCCCCCCCCCCCCCCCCCCCCCCCCCCCCCCCCCCCCCCCCCCCCCCCCCCCCCCCCCCCCCCCCCCCCCCCCCCCCCCCCCCCCCCCCCCCCCCCCCCCCCCCCCCCCCCCCCCCCCCCCCCCCCCCCCCCCCCCCCCCCCCCCCCCCCCCCCCCCCCCCCCCCCCCCCCCCCCCCCCCCCCCCCCCCCCCCCCCCCCCCCCCCCCCCCCCCCCCCCCCCCCCCCCCCCCCCCCCCCCCCCCCCCCCCCCCCCCCCCCCCCCCCCCCCCCCCCCCCCCCCCCCCCCCCCCCCCCCCCCCCCCCCCCCCCCCCCCCCCCCCCCCCCCCCCCCCCCCCCCCCCCCCCCCCCCCCCCCCCCCCCCCCCCCCCCCCCCCCCCCCCCCCCCCCCCCCCCCCCCCCCCCCCCCCCCCCCCCCCCCCCCCCCCCCCCCCCCCCCCCCCCCCCCCCCCCCCCCCCCCCCCCCCCCCCCCCCCCCCCCCCCCCCCCCCCCCCCCCCCCCCCCCCCCCCCCCCCCCCCCCCCCCCCCCCCCCCCCCCCCCCCCCCCCCCCCCCCCCCCCCCCCCCCCCCCCCCCCCCCCCCCCCCCCCCCCCCCCCCCCCCCCCCCCCCCCCCCCCCCCCCCCCCCCCCCCCCCCCCCCCCCCCCCCCCCCCCCCCCCCCCCCCCCCCCCCCCCCCCCACGGAGGCGATCGAGTCTTGTGGGGAAAAGTGCGCAAACCTCTGCAGAGTGTAACAAACTAATCATGATTAGCCGTGTCCCCGGTTATGGACATCTTGAGTATCTAGTATCTGGATTATCATGTGAATCTCAACATGTTACTCTAAAATTAATGTTGTTGGGTTAATGATGATGCTTAATTGGGATTGAGAATGCTGTCAACCATTCTCAATGTTTAACAACCACCATGATAGTAATTAAATTTATTCCTTTTGAAGTAGGGAAAAATTGGCTTTATGCAAAACTGTAACCATAGAGCTTTCCACCAGCCAAATATGCATATAGTATAGCTATTGCATTCCATTACTCTCTATGTGTTACCTTGCCAGCATATTCCATGTGCCGACCCGTTTTCGGGCTGCAACGTTAACGTTGCAGACTTTTCAGACGACGATTAAGGAGTTTTAGGTCGTGGTTCTATACTCAGTGATGCCGTTGGAGTTGATGGACTCACTTATCTTCTAAGCCTTCCGCTGTTATCGTAATTAGATGGCATTAAGCCATATTTATTGTAATAAGTTCTCTTTTGAGACACTCGATGTAATAAGTGTGTGATTGCTACTCTGCTGTAAATCCTCCGAGTACTGTGTGGTGTCAGCATCCCCCCCCCCCCCCCCCCCCCCCGTGGTCTGGTCGCTACAAGATGGTATCAGAGCACACGCTGACTATAGGACACGACCACTAAGCTAAAGCCCTAGATCACTACTCACTCTTCTCATTTCTGACTCCTCATCCCCCCCCCCCCCCCCCCCCCCCCCCCCCCCCCCCCCCCCCCCCCCCCCCCCCCCCCCCCCCCCCCCCCCCCTCACTCTCTTCTCTTCTGACCTCTCATCTTTTCTACTCTTTAGGATGGCGGATGCAAGGAACAAGTTCACCCAACCGGATGAAGATACACCCTTTGGACGCCACTTGAAGGAAGTCACTAGATACCTGAACATAGGAGTACCAAGCTTCACGGGAACCTACAACGCCACTTTACCTGAAGAAGAGCGCTGGATGATTCAAGTTCACCCCCCCCCCCCCCCCCCCCCCCCCCCCCCCCCCCCCCCCCCCCCCCCCCCCCCCCCCCCCCCCCCCCCCCCCCCCCCCCCCCCCCCGCCACTTTACCTGAAGAAGAGCACTGGATGATTCAAGTTCAAGTTCCAGGAAGGACGTTCATGCCAGTCACTGAGCCCATAGAGTTTTCTTTTGATGCACCAACTTGGAGTCTAGGAAATAGTATGGCAGCTCACATCGCCATGGGACGCATTGGAGAAGTCTACCACAAGGATCTTAAGGATACTATATACCAGATTTGTGGGCGCCGAGATGAACACTGGGAGATGACCCCCCCCCCCCCCCCCCCCCCCCCCCCCCCCCCCCCCCCCCCCCCCCCCCCCCCCCCCCCCCCCCCCCCCCCCCCCCCCCCCCCCCCCCCCGGAGTGCGCCGCCTGTTACTTCGAATCGTTAGGTTTCACGGATCATCAGCAAGGCAAGTAACACTTTGATCATACCTTTTCTACAACCCAGTTTTTTTGCATTAGATCAATCTTCACACATTGCATGATTAGGATCTAATTAAACTGTGGGATGGGAAGTAGATGAGGTAGTACCTATTACCTGTTTATTATCAAACCTTTGGGAGTTACTTCTACGTTTGCTTATTATGCCATGCTATGCTAGTAGACGTGGATTGGGTGAGTGAAATCCATGACAGATGTGAGATTGATAATTAATAGTTTATCTAAGGTGGCAACTTAAATACACATCTTGGTGGATTGAGGCACCTGGGTATTCCAGGACATGTCTGTTTTCTTTTGGACCGCCACACAGGCTCAAAGGGATCATGAGATTTTTCAAACTAGAAACTTCCGTGTGCAGCCACAATCCATTATGGGCTCTGGTATAGTTGATTAAGTTGTGTGAACTCTTACAGGGTAGACTAGTAGATGTAGGGGAAAGTAGGTGTACTGGTCTATCCATCATAAGGTGCTAGCACTTCTGAAAGACTGTGTCTCGGTCATCCGTTTCTCAAACACCATGTAGTGCGAGAAATCCAACGAAGGCGATCGAGTCTTGTGGGGAAAAGTGCGCAAACCTCTGCAGAGTGTAACAAACTAATCATGATTAGCCGTGTCCCTGGTTATCCCCCCCCCCCCCCCCCCCCCCCCCCCCCCCCCCCCCCCCCCCCCCCCCCCCCCCCCCCCCCCCCCCCCCCCCCCCCCCCCCCCCCCCCCCCCCCCCCCCCCCCCCCCCCCCCCCCCCCCCCCCCCCCCCCCCCCCCCCCCCCCCCCCCCCCCCCCCCCCCCCCCCCCCCCCCCCCCCCCCCCCCCCCCCCCCCCCCCCCCCCCCCCCCCCCCCCCCCCCCCCCCCCCCCCCCCCCCCCCCCCCCCCCCCCCCCCCCCCCCCCCCCCCCCCCCCCCCCCCCCCCCCCCCCCCCCCCCCCCCCCCCCCCCCCCCCCCCCCCCCCCCCCCCCCCCCCCCCCCCCCCCCCCCCCCCCCCCCCCCCCCCCCCCCCCCCCCCCCCCCCCCCCCCCCCCCCCCCCCCCCCCCCCCCCCCCCCCCCCCCCCCCCCCCCCCCCCCCCCCCCCCCCCCCCCCCCCCCCCCCCCCCCCCCCCCCCCCCCCCCCCCCCCCCCCCCCCCCCCCCCCCCCCCCCCCCCCCCCCCCCCCCCCCCCCCCCCCCCCCCCCCCCCCCCCCCCCCCCCCCCCCCCCCCCCCCCCCCCCCCCCCCCCCCCCCCCCCCCCCCCCCCCCCCCCCCCCCCCCCCCCCCCCCCCCCCCCCCCCCCCCCCCCCCCCCCCCCCCCCCCCCCCCCCCCCCCCCCCCCCCCCCCCCCCCCCCCCCCCCCCCCCCCCCCCCCCCCCCCCCCCCCCCCCCCCCCCCCCCCCCCCCCCCCCCCCCCCCCCCCCCCCCCCCCCCCCCCCCCCCCCCCCCCCCCCCCCCCCCCCCCCCCCCCCCCCCCCCCCCCCCCCCCCCCCCCCCCCCCCCCCCCCCCCCCCCCCCCCCCCCCCCCCCCCCCCCCCCCCCCCCCCCCCCCCCCCCCCCCCCCCCCCCCCCCCCCCCCCCCCCCCCCCCCCCCCCCCCCCCCCCCCCCCCCCCCCCCCCCCCCCCCCCCCCCCCCCCCCCCCCCCCCCCCCCCCCCCCCCCCCCCCCCCCCCCCCCCCCCCCCCCCCCCCCCCCCCCCCCCCCCCCCCCCCCCCCCCCCCCCCCCCCCCCCCCCCCCCCCCCCCCCCCCCCCCCCCCCCCCCCCCCCCCCCCCCCCCCCCCCCCCCCCCCCCCCCCCCCCCCCCCCCCCCCCCCCCCCCCCCCCCCCCCCCCCCCCCCCCCCCCCCCCCCCCCCCCCCCCCCCCCCCCCCCCCCCCCCCCCCCCCCCCCCCCCCCCCCCCCCCCCCCCCCCCCCCCCCCCCCCCCCCCCCCCCCCCCCCCCCCCCCCCCCCCCCCCCCCCCCCCCCCCCCCCCCCCCCCCCCCCCCCCCCCCCCCCCCCCCCCCCCCCCCCCCCCCCCCCCCCCCCCCCCCCCCCCCCCCCCCCCCCCCCCCCCCCCCCCCCCCCCCCCCCCCCCCCCCCCCCCCCCCCCCCCCCCCCCCCCCCCCCCCCCCCCCCCCCCCCCCCCCCCCCCCCCCCCCCCCCCCCCCCCCCCCCCCCCCCCCCCCCCCCCCCCCCCCCCCCCCCCCCCCCCCCCCCCCCCCCCCCCCCCCCCCCCCCCCCCCCCCCCCCCCCCCCCCCCCCCCCCCCCCCCCCCCCCCCCCCCCCCCCCCCCCCCCCCCCCCCCCCCCCCCCCCCCCCCCCCCCCCCCCCCCCCCCCCCCCCCCCCCCCCCCCCCCCCCCCCCCCCCCCCCCCCCCCCCCCCCCCCCCCCCCCCCCCCCCCCCCCCCCCCCCCCCCCCCCCCCCCCCCCCCCCCCCCCCCCCCCCCCCCCCCCCCCCCCCCCCCCCCCCCCCCCCCCCCCCCCCCCCCCCCCCCCCCCCCCCCCCCCCCCCCCCCCCCCCCCCCCCCCCCCCCCCCCCCCCCCCCCCCCCCCCCCCCCCCCCCCCCCCCCCCCCCCCCCCCCCCCCCCCCCCCCCCCCCCCCCCCCCCCCCCCCCCCCCCCCCCCCCCCCCCCCCCCCCCCCCCCCCCCCCCCCCCCCCCCCCCCCCCCCCCCCCCCCCCCCCCCCCCCCCCCCCCCCCCCCCCCCCCCCCCCCCCCCCCCCCCCCCCCCCCCCCCCCCCCCCCCCCCCCCCCCCCCCCCCCCCCCCCCCCCCCCCCCCCCCCCCCCCCCCCCCCCCCCCCCCCCCCCCCCCCCCCCCCCCCCCCCCCCCCCCCCCCCCCCCCCCCCCCCCCCCCCCCCCCCCCCCCCCCCCCCCCCCCCCCCCCCCCCCCCCCCCCCCCCCCCCCCCCCCCCCCCCCCCCCCCCCCCCCCCCCCCCCCCCCCCCCCCCCCCCCCCCCCCCCCCCCCCCCCCCCCCCCCCCCCCCCCCCCCCCCCCCCCCCCCCCCCCCCCCCCCCCCCCCCCCCCCCCCCCCCCCCCCCCCCCCCCCCCCCCCCCCCCCCCCCCCCCCCCCCCCCCCCCCCCCCCCCCCCCCCCCCCCCCCCCCCCCCCCCCCCCCCCCCCCCCCCCCCCCCCCCCCCCCCCCCCCCCCCCCCCCCCCCCCCCCCCCCCCCCCCCCCCCCCCCCCCCCCCCCCCCCCCCCCCCCCCCCCCCCCCCCCCCCCCCCCCCCCCCCCCCCCCCCCCCCCCCCCCCCCCCCCCCCCCCCCCCCCCCCCCCCCCCCCCCCCCCCCCCCCCCCCCCCCCCCCCCCCCCCCCCCCCCCCCCCCCCCCCCCCCCCCCCCCCCCCCCCCCCCCCCCCCCCCCCCCCCCCCCCCCCCCCCCCCCCCCCCCCCCCCCCCCCCCCCCCCCCCCCCCCCCCCCCCCCCCCCCCCCCCCCCCCCCCCCCCCCCCCCCCCCCCCCCCCCCCCCCCCCCCCCCCCCCCCCCCCCCCCCCCCCCCCCCCCCCCCCCCCCCCCCCCCCCCCCCCCCCCCCCCCCCCCCCCCCCCCCCCCCCCCCCCCCCCCCCCCCCCCCCCCCCCCCCCCCCCCCCCCCCCCCCCCCCCCCCCCCCCCCCCCCCCCCCCCCCCCCCCCCCCCCCCCCCCCCCCCCCCCCCCCCCCCCCCCCCCCCCCCCCCCCCCCCCCCCCCCCCCCCCCCCCCCCCCCCCCCCCCCCCCCCCCCCCCCCCCCCCCCCCCCCCCCCCCCCCCCCCCCCCCCCCCCCCCCCCCCCCCCCCCCCCCCCCCCCCCCCCCCCCCCCCCCCCCCCCCCCCCCCCCCCCCCCCCCCCCCCCCCCCCCCCCCCCCCCCCCCCCCCCCCCCCCCCCCCCCCCCCCCCCCCCCCCCCCCCCCCCCCCCCCCCCCCCCCCCCCCCCCCCCCCCCCCCCCCCCCCCCCCCCCCCCCCCCCCCCCCCCCCCCCCCCCCCCCCCCCCCCCCCCCCCCCCCCCCCCCCCCCCCCCCCCCCCCCCCCCCCCCCCCCCCCCCCCCCCCCCCCCCCCCCCCCCCCCCCCCCCCCCCCCCCCCCCCCCCCCCCCCCCCCCCCCCCCCCCCCCCCCCCCCCCCCCCCCCCCCCCCCCCCCCCCCCCCCCCCCCCCCCCCCCCCCCCCCCCCCCCCCCCCCCCCCCCCCCCCCCCCCCCCCCCCCCCCCCCCCCCCCCCCCCCCCCCCCCCCCCCCCCCCCCCCCCCCCCCCCCCCCCCCCCCCCCCCCCCCCCCCCCCCCCCCCCCCCCCCCCCCCCCCCCCCCCCCCCCCCCCCCCCCCCCCCCCCCCCCCCCCCCCCCCCCCCCCCCCCCCCCCCCCCCCCCCCCCCCCCCCCCCCCCCCCCCCCCCCCCCCCCCCCCCCCCCCCCCCCCCCCCCCCCCCCCCCCCCCCCCCCCCCCCCCCCCCCCCCCCCCCCCCCCCCCCCCCCCCCCCCCCCCCCCCCCCCCCCCCCCCCCCCCCCCCCCCCCCCCCCCCCCCCCCCCCCCCCCCCCCCCCCCCCCCCCCCCCCCCCCCCCCCCCCCCCCCCCCCCCCCCCCCCCCCCCCCCCCCCCCCCCCCCCCCCCCCCCCCCCCCCCCCCCCCCCCCCCCCCCCCCCCCCCCCCCCCCCCCCCCCCCCCCCCCCCCCCCCCCCCCCCCCCCCCCCCCCCCCCCCCCCCCCCCCCCCCCCCCCCCCCCCCCCCCCCCCCCCCCCCCCCTGTGGTCTTGTGGTGGAAGATCATCTTGAGCTTGTGTTCCTTTGAAAGAAGTATGATCGTACTTCTCTTGTTGAGGAACAAACTTCGTCTTGGGGTATTGATCTTCTTCCAACTCAACTCCATTGGCGTTGAACTTTCGTTCAAAACCAACACCTTGAATCTTCCAGTGCCTTCCTTGCTCGTGTACAATTTCCTCGAATTGCTTACTCCCGGCAAGGCTCTTGTTGTAGCGACCCGACCTCAAACGGTCAAGTCTCTGTGCCTCAGTGTTATCCCTGGATCAGTAATGCTGACACGCACAGTACTCAAAGGATTTATAACAGAGTAGCAATCACACACTTATTACATCGAATGTCTCAAAAGAGAACTTATTACAATAATATGGCTTAAAGCCATCTAATGCGATAACAGCGGAAGGCTTGGAAGATAAAGTGAGTCCATCAACTCCAACGGCATAGCTAAGCTGGACGGCAACGACCTAACGAACCTTACTCCTCGTCTGAAAAGTCTGCAACATAATACGTTGCATCTCGAAAATGGGTCAGCACATGGAATATGCTGGCAATATAACACAGTAGAGCAAGAACAGAATAATGCTATCACTACATGCATATTTGGCTGGTGGAAAGCTCTATGGTTATAGTTTTGCGAAAAGCAAATTTTTCCCTACAACAAAGGATAAATTTAATTTAACTATCATGGTGGTTGAAACATTGAGAAGGTATAACCCCAACTCAATCCCAAATTAAAGTAATTATCAACCCAACAATATTAATTTATGAGTGATGAGATACATGTGATAACCCAAGTACTAGATACTTCCTCCTGAAGTTTCTCAACTGCAGTTTGGATCTCAGTTACCTTGACATCAAGAGCATAGAATTTCTGCTCAATGATCCTCTCCAAGCTCTCCTGGTTTTGAGGTAGGGTGGCCAAGCCCTTCTCAATCCTCAAGGTGGAGGCAATCAGATATCCAAGTTGATCTTGCTTGCTCTTCAGGAATACTTGAGATGCCTCTTCAGCAGCTGGCATCTTTGCAGCTTTCTCTGCCCTTGCCTTCTCTCTCTTCTCATGTGCTTGAGCTGATGATGGTTCATTCTCATTCATAACAACAATGTTGTCTTCAAATTCAGGGTAGATGGGCAGGTGCTTCTTATCCAATAGATATTTGCCTGTGCCCATCTTGGAGTTGATGAGCTCCTGAATTTGTGGGGCATACCCACAAGATCTCTTTTGATCAGTTGTTGTTCTTTTGATTGTCTCCACAATCAGACTCATGACTTTAAACTTCTAAGGCACATCAAACAAATGTAGCAAATTGATAGCATGTCCTCTGATCATATTTTGATCACCTGACTTGGGCAGCAATGTGTGCCTTAGGATCCAGTTGATGGTAGGCAGACCAAACAACAAGAAATGGACAGACCCAAACATGAGTCTCCAAAGCATCATCTGGGATCTCTTTGTAAATGTGTGCCATAGTGTTATGGTCTTTATTCTTCTCAGCATAAACATCCAAGTCATCTTCACTTTCTTCTGGAGCATTGATCAACTGAGCCCATTCTTCCATAGAGAATTGGTACCTAGTACCTTCTGACATCCAGATGATCTTCCCATCTGGGTAGAAGTGGGCAGTGGAGTAAAACTGCATGATCAGCTCATCATTCCACTTGGTGAGCTTCTGGGCAACAAATGCATCAACTCCACATGCTTTGAAGCTGTCATATACTCCTGGATAGTGATCTTCATTCTCCTTGATGTACTCCCAGTTGACCCATCTCATGTCACAGACAATAGGCTTCTTGTCAAGCAAGATTGTCTCATAAAAGTCTTGTTGTTCCTTAGTGTGAAACCTGTAGTCAACAGAGTTCTTCTCCTGACAGCATATGGATCAGATTGTCTCTATAATCTCAGTCCTGAATCCTTCCTAATTTTCATGTTCTCTGCAATAGGATGTGCATCATTGTGGTCAAGGATCTTGGGCTTCATTTTTCTCAAAACAAGTGAATCATCTTCTTCTGCAGCTTCAGGCACTGGGGCCTTGTTCTTCTCCTCAGCTGGAATACCTCTGGTGTTCCTCTTGGGTTTAGGCTTTTGAGCTGGAGCAGCAGCCTTGGGAGCAGCTTTGGGCTTAGATGGAGCAGCCCCTGATCTGATTGCATCTCCCATGAGCTTCTGAGCTTTGGGTGCTGGAGCAGCATCCTCTTCCTCTTCATCTTCTTCTTCAGAATCTCTCCTCATGGAGGGCTTGCCAAGAACTTTGGCAGTAGTTGTTCTTGCCCTCTTCTTCTTCTTGTCTTCACCAGTAGCTTCTTCTTCAGATTCAATGGTGAACTTCATAGTTTCACCTGTGGCAACCTTCCTGGGTTTGGATGTAGGCACTCTCCTGGCAGGTGCCTTCCTGTTCATGCCTGGCTTTGTGGTAGCAGCACTGCCATAATCCTTCTTCATTACTTTCTTATTTGAGTTGGCCTCATCCTCAACAGCAACATAATCTTCATCTTCTGAATCTGAGGTTTTCTTCTTCCTTGTCCTGGTGGCTGCCTTTGGCAAGTTACTAGGTGTGCACCTGCTACCCTCATCGTAGCTGCTTGAGGGACTAGTGCCCTCACTCAATTGAGCTTGCTCTTCAGTCTTGTTCTGGCTATCACTTTGATCAGACATCTCTACAAACTCACTGACAGCAGACCCTGTGAATAGATATAGATGAGGTAGAGTGGATGAGCAACACAAAGTACAGAGGTTTTGCAAAACAATTGAGTGAAAAACTTAGTTTTAGTTTTCCACAGAAAGCATTTCGGAGCTACCGATTTGTAAACTCGGTGATACTGAAGCAGCTTTTGGAACCTAAACTAGTGAACTTGGTCAGACCGAGTCACAGTTTGATGGCACCAAGACTGCTAGGGTTTCACAGAGAATCGAACTCAGTCACACTGATTTGCAATTCTCGGTCAGACCGAAAATCGCATGTGCAATGGCCTAAGCCAAATCGGTGAGACCGATTTCAACAACTCGGTCGGTCCGAGATGAGTTCGGTGGAAACCTAACCCTAAATTTTCAAATCTAATCTAATCTACACGATGTTTTCGCTGGATAGGATGATTTCATATGTGGCAAGAATCATGGCAATGCAATGTGCTACGAATCGGAGTTAAAGAATAGCACAAAGTATCAAGTTCATACCCTAACTCGGCGGTGAACTTGCTACGGCGGCAATGGCGGGGCAGATTGCCATTGACGGCGGCGGAGACAAGCAGCGGGAGGTCGCTGGCGGCAAGAAGACAATCCAGAGACCCGAAGAGGCAGAGCAGGTTACGCGCGGGTGAAGAGTTTCGGAAAAATTTCCAAAATTTGACCCATCAGTATATATAACCTAACTCTATCGGTGTGACCGAGTGGAACAACTCGGTGGCACCAAGATGCAAAACTGCGAGCAGTTACTGCAACTCGATGTGACCGAAGGTTCTAATCGGTTGCACCGAGGTTGAAAACCTAGATCAACTTAGTGATCTCGGTATGACCGAAAAGGGTGAATCGGTCAGACCAAAATGCACAGAGGTTTTGGAAGTTTAAGTCTATGACGAATCAGGGACTCAGAGTGCTCCTCACATAGAGTGGTTCGAATCTGACTTGATCAAACTTTGTGATGTAGCATGAATAGAGTTTGAGACAAGAAAAGCATAGATAGCTAGAGAAGGTTCTTAGGCATTCTTGTCCATCCACTTGGCAAAAGGAAAGAAACCAAACAATCAAAACAACAAGTGGATGTCCTCGAATGAGTAAAATATGCAACTAACATGCTCACACAATAAAATGGCAAATGATATATGTGGCAAAGCATGCACAAACACTCTAGCATCTATCAAGCAATTGGCGATGACTAGGTCATCTATAGATGAGTATATTGACTTAGGAGTCAAATGAGAACATTTGATCATAGGTCATACTCATCGTTTAAGCACAAGTGGGTTACCACTTTTACATAAAGCATTGTTGTGTTCACAACATTAGAGTTGTTTTAGCTCAATTCTTAGAGTAAAGCTCCTCCTAGATGTGAGATCCCCCTTAAGAGGGATGAACTAACCTTGGGTTTTGTCGATGATGACTTCATGTAGATGTTGAAGATGTGGATGCTCAATGTTGATGTAGATCATTCGGAGCAATCCATTGGAGTGAGTTGCACTTTCAATACCTAAACGAGTTAGTCCCACAAGGAACAAACAAGGATATCCATAGACATAGAGTGATGCACACACAAGATGATGTCTATGAAAGCATTAGGTTACCTTGTCCCTTGTCTTACCAACAAGAGGGTTTGTGACTCCTTGAACTAGTGCAAGATGTGGAAGTTGATTGCACTTGTCCTTGCGAAAATGATATGAGTGAAGTATGTTGGCAGAGTCACCCTCAAGAACTCTCTAGTTCTTCTGGGGGGGGGGGGGGGGGGGGGGGGGGGGGGGGGGGGGGGGGGGGGGGGGGGATCCACATCATCTTGATGGGAATCCTTGGAGTTGTAGTCATACTTGATGAAGTAGAACTTGATGTAGTCTTGGGAACCCACTTGACCAAGGCCTTAGGAGCTTCTTCAAATGCATCAATCTCCTCTTGAAGCTTGTCCTTGCCCTTTTGTTTGAGGTCTTGCGGTGGAAGATCATCATGAGCTTGTGTCCCCTCGAAGGAAGTAGGATCATACTTCTCTTATTGAGGAACAAACTTCGTCTTGGGGTATTGATCTTCTTCCCACTCAACTCCATTGGCATTGAACTTTCGTTCAAAACCAACACCTTGATTCTTCCGGTGCCTTCCTTGCTTGCGTACAATTTCCTCAAATTGCTTACTTCCGGCAAGGCTCTTGTAAACACCTTTCTCTATAATTCCCTTCAATAAGCTATTTTCTTGCTCAAGTGTAACTTGGCTAAGAGAATCATTAGTGGAATCAAGAGAACTACTAGAAGCAACAATATTGGATTTAGCATGATTATTGTTACTACTTGAAGAAGAATCTTTCTTACTCTTGTTGCTAGATTTTACTTGTGGCATGTAAGTAGATAAGAGTAAATGCTTGGCAATGTAAGAAGAACTTTTCTTATGAAGATCATCATTGATTGCTTTTAAGAACCCATGCTCTTGCTCTAGGTTGAGCTTTTCAAAGCGTAGTTTCTCATGAGTCTTTAAAAGCTCTCGATGATCTTCTAAGGTAGTTTCATGAGCTAACTTAAGAGTGTTTAGTTCTTTAGTTAGATGCTCAATCTCCTTCTTATCATCATCATTCATTTTATCTTGTTTAGCATGATTAATAGCAAGTTCATCATAGTTTTCATCACTAGAGTTGTCAACAAGTAAATCATCATCACCTAGCAAATCATCTTCATCACTATTAAAATCAACATACTGGGGGTGTGATACCTTTGGGCCTTTAGCCATGAAGCATCTTCCAATTCCTTCATTTGGTGAGTCAAATATGTCATAGGAGTTGGTTGACACAAGTGCTAGACTGGCAACACCTTCATCTTGAGTATATTCGGAGTCGGAGTGATAACTTCTCTCGAAGTGGTGGTCGGAGTCGGAGCCGGATACCCATTCACCAACATGAGCTTGATGTCTTCATCTTGTGTAGCTCTTTGATGACTTGTACTTCCTTTCCGAGTCCTTGCTTCTGCGAGAGGTTCTTTGTTCATAACGATCATCTCTACTCCTTCTCTCTCTTGGAGGTGATTCTTCTCTTCTACTTCTTCTTTTAGGTGAGTCTTCTCTTCTTTTGTAGGGAGCCGTACACTCATTGGAGTAGTGTCCGGGTCTTCCACAATTATAGCAATTACACTCACGACTAGAAGATCTTTTGTCATTGTAGGACCTTGACTTGGAACTTCTTTCCTTGCTTCTACTCTTGTAGAACTTGTTGAAGTTCTTCACCATTAGGCTCAATTCCTCATTGAAGGCTTGTTTCTCACTTGATGATGTAGGAGCATCACATTAGGCTTTGTAAGCACCACTAGACTTGTTGTGAAGCTCTTCTTTATCCTTGAGTGACATCTCATGAGCAACAATTCTTCCAATGACTTCAGTTGGCTTGAGATCTTTGTAATTTGGCATCATTTGGATCAATGTGCACACGGTGTCATATTTTCCATCCAAGGCTCTTGGGATCTTCTTGATGATGAATCTGTCGGTCATCTCTTCACTTCCTAAGCCGGCAATCTCATTTGTGATGAGAGCAAGCCTAGAGTACATTTCAGCGACACCTTCACCATCCTTCATTTTGAACTTGTCCAGCTGACTTTGAAGCACAACCAATTTGGATTCCTTGACGGAGTCGGTACCTTCGTGCATATCAATCAAAGTATCCCAAATTTCCTTTGCATTCTCAAGACGGCTGATTTTGTTGAATTCTTTGGGGCACAATCCGTTGAAGAGGATATCGCAAGCTTGAGCATTGTATTGCAACATCTTCAATTCTTCCGCGGTAGCTTCATGATTTGGTTCTCTCCCATCGAAGAATTCACCTTGTAAGCCAATACACACAATAGCCCAAACGGCGGGGTTATGTCCAAGAATATGCATCCCCCCCCCCCCCCCCCCCCCCCCCCCCCCCCCCCCCCCCCCCCCCCCCCCCCCCCCCCCCCCCCCCCCCCCCCCCCCCCCCCCCCCCCCCCCCCCCCCCCCCCCCCCCCCCCCCCCCCCCCCCCCCCCCCCCCCCCCCCCCCCCCCCCCCCCCCCCCCCCCCCCCCCCCCCCCCCCCCCCCCCCCCCCCCCCCCCCCCCCCCCCCCCCCCCCCCCCCCCCCCCCCCCCCCCCCCCCCCCCCCCCCCCCCCCCCCCCCCCCCCCCCCCCCCCCCCCCCCCCCCCCCCCCCCCAATGCATATTCTTGGACATAACCCCGCCGTTTAGGCTATTGTGTGTATTGGCTTGCAAGGTGAATTCTTTGATGGGAAAGAATCAAATCATGAAGCTACCGCGGAAGAATTGAAGATGTTGCAATACAATGCTCAAGCTTGCGATATCCTCTTCAATGGATTGTGCCCCGAAGAATTCAACAAAATCAGCCGTCTTGAGAATGCAAAGGAAATTTGGGATACTTTGATTGATATGCACGAAGGTACCGATTCCGTCAAGGAATCCAAATTGGATGTGCTTCAAAGTCAGCTTGACAAGTTCAAAATGAAGGATGGTGAAGGTGTCACTGAAATGTACTCTAGGCTTGCTCTCATCGCCAATGAGATTGCCGGCTTAGGAAGTGAAGAGATGACCGACAGATTCATCATCAAGAAGATCCTAAGAGCCTTGGATGGAAAATATGATACCATGTGCACATTGATCCAAATGATGCCCAATTACAAAGATCTCAAGCCAACAGAAGGCATTGGTAGAATTGTTGCTCATGAGATGTCACTCAAGGATAAAGAAGAGCTTCATAACAAGTCAAGTGGTGCTTACAAAGCCTCATGGGATGCTCCTACATCATCAAGTGAGAAACAAGCCTTCAATGAGGAATTGAGCCTAATGGTGAAGAATTTCAACAAGTTCTACAAGAGTAGAAGCCCCCCCCCCCCCCCCCCCCCCCCCCCCCCCCCCCCCCCCCCCCCCCCCCCCCCCCCCCCCCCCCCCCCCCCCCCCCCCCCCCCCCCCCCCCCCCCCCCCCCCCCCCCCCCCCCCCCCCCCCCCCCCCCCCCCCCCCCCCCCCCCCCCCCCCCCCCCCCCCCCCCCCCCCCCCCCCCCCCCCCCCCCCCCCCCCCCCCCCCCCCCCCCCCCCCCCCCCCCCCCCCCCCCCCCCCCCCCCCCCCCCCCCCCCCCCCCCCCCCCCCCCCCCCCCCCCCCCCCCCCCCCCCCCCCCCCCCCCCCCCCCCCCCCCCCCCCCCCCCCCCCCCCCCCCCCCCCCCCCCCCCCCCCCCCCCCCCCCCCCCCCCCCCCCCCCCCCCCCCCCCCCCCCCCCCCCCCCCCCCCCCCCCCCCCCCCCCCCCCCCCCCCCCCCCCCCCCCCCCCCCCCCCCCCCCCCCCCCCCCCCCCCCCCCCCCCCCCCCCCCCCCCCCCCCCCCCCCCCCCCCCCCCCCCCCCCCCCCCCCCCCCCCCCCCCCCCCCCCCCCCCCCCCCCCCCCCCCCCCCCCCCCCCCCCCCCCCCCCCCCCCCCCCCCCCCCCCCCCCCCCCCCCCCCCCCCCCCCCCCCCCCCCCCCCCCCCCCCCCCCCCCCCCCCCCCCCCCCCCCCCCCCCCCCCCCCCCCCCCCCCCCCCCCCCCCCCCCCCCCCCCCCCCCCCAGTTGACTTTGAAGCACATCCAATTTGGATTCCTTGACGGAGTCGGTACCCTCATGCATATCAATCAAAGTATCCCAAATTTCCTTTGCATTCTCAAGACGGCTGATTTTGTTGAATTCTTCAGGGCACAATCCGTTGAAGAGGATATCGCAAGCTTGAGCATTGTATTGCAACATTTTCAACTCTTCCACGGTAGCTTCACGGTTTGGTTCTCTCCCATCAAAGAATTCAACTCGCAAACCAATACACACAATAGCCCAAACGACGGGGTTATGTCCAAGAATATGCATTTTCATCATATGCTTCCAACTAGCAAAATTAGTACCATCAAAGTAAGGATCTCTACGGTGGTAATTTCCCTCGCTAGACACCATACTCTCCTAGGTTGTGAAACCAAGGCTATGATCACCAAAAGCTATGGAAATCAAGGCAAATGGAGACCAAAGCTCTGATACCACTTGTAGGATCGAAAGTATGTCTAGAGGGGGGGTGATTAGACTACTTAACCAAATAAAAACCTAGCCTTTTCCCAATTTTAAGTCTTGGCAGATTTTAGCAACTTGGCACACGTCAAGCAATCAACCTACACATGCAAGTCTAAGAGTATAGCAGCGGAATGTAAAACATTTGCATATGAAGGTAACGGGAGGAGTTTGGAGGGAGCAAACGCAATGTAGACACGGAGATTTTTGGCGTGGTTCCGATAGGTGGTGCTATCGTACATCCACGTTGATGGAGACTTCAACCCATGAAGGGTAACGATTGCGCGAGTCCATGGAGTGCTCCACCCACGAAGGTCCACGAAGAAGCAACCTTGTCTATCCCACCATGGCCATCGCCCACAAAGGACTTGCCTCACTCGGGTAGATCTTCACGAAGTAGGCGATCTCCTTGCCCTTACAAACTCCTTGGTTCAACTCCACAATCTTGACGGAGGCTCCCAAGTGACACCTAACCAATCTAGGAGACACCACTCTCCAAAAGGTAATAGTTGTTGTGTTGATGATGAACTCCTTGCTCTTGTGCTTCAAATGATAGTCTCCCCAACACTCAACTCTCTCTCACAGATTTGGATTTGGTGGAAAGATGATTTGAGTGGAAAGCAGCTTGGGGAAGGCTAGAGATCAAGATTCATATGATTGGAATGGAATATCTTGGTCTCAATACATGAGTAGGTGGTTCTCTCTTAGAAAATGTATACTGGAAGTGTAGGCACGTTCTGATGGCTCTCTCCACGAATGAAGAGTGGGTGGCCCCCCCCCCCCCCCCCCACACAAAATCTAACCGTTACACACAATTTACCAAACTCGGTGGGACCGAATCATAAAACTCGGTCAGACCGATTTAGTTCAAAATGTGAACGTTAGGATTTTCGGTGGGACCGACACGTCAACTCGATGGGACCGATTTCATTAGGGTTAGGGCATAACGTAATCTCGGTGAGACCGATCACATAAACTCGGTAGGACTAATTTCTGTAATAGGCAAACAGAGAGTTGGTCAGGCAAACTCGGTGGGACCGATTCACTCATTTCGGTGAGACTGAAATGTTACGAAAGGGAAACAGAGAGTTTGCATTGCGAACTCAGTGGGACTGATCGCTCATCTCGGTTAGACCAAAACATTACGAAGGGAAACAGAGACTTTGCAATCCCATCTCGGTGAGACCGAGATCCCTATCGGTGAGACCGAACTGACTAGGATTGCTCTTAGGATCTTCTTGATGATGAATCTATCGGTCATCTCTTCACTTCCTAAGCTGGTAATCTCATTTGTGATGAGAGCAAGCCTAGAGTACATTTCAGCGACACCTTCCCCCCCCCCCCCCCCCCCCCCCCCCCCCCCCCCCCCCCCCCCCCCCCCCCCCCCCCCCCCCCCCCCCCCCCCCCCCCCCCCCCCCCCCCCCCCCCCCCCCCCCCCCCCCCCCCCCCCCCCCCCCCCCCCCCCCCCCCCCCCCCCCCCCCCCCCCCCCCCCCCCCCCCCCCCCCCCCCCCCCCCCCCCCCCCCCCCCCCCCCCCCCCCCCCCCCCCCCCCCCCCCCCCCCCCCCCCCCCCCCCCCCCCCCCCCCCCCCCCCCCCCCCCCCCCCCCCCCCCCCCCCCCCCCCCCCCCCCCCCCCCCCCCCCCCCCCCCCCCCCCCCCCCCCCCCCCCCCCCCCCCCCCCCCCCCCCCCCCCCCCCCCCCCCCCCCCCCCCCCCCCCCCCCCCCCCCCCCCCCCCCCCCCCCCCCCCCCCCCCCCCCCCCCCCCCCCCCCCCCCCCCCCCCCGAAGAAATTTGCCGGGTTCAGTCTTTCATCATATTTTTCTGGTATCTCTGGCTTGAACGTACGGGCAGATGGACAACAGACTTGCCGCAGCTCACGAGTGAAGGTAGGACACCCAACCTCGAAAGGCAGGTATCTGTCTCCACCGGGCGCAGGCTCATCGATGTCGGGGCCATTCTACCTGTCAGACTGGTGGTGGGTTTCGTGGTGCCGTTCTATGGTGACGCGCGCGTCTTCCCTCCGCCTGTCCTCCAGGTGAAAATCCCTGGGTGGTTTTGGTAATTCCTAACAACATATAGCTCATTGAACTAATGCTATTTCAAGATGATCATTTCAGAAAGTTCAATGATTGGCATGGCATGGATTAGGAATGTGGACCCCTCAAAATGCTAAGGACACATATTGGCTCAAGCTCAAGACTCTACATTTTCATTTTAGTGATCCAAGATCACATTAAGTCCATAGGAAAAGCCAATACTATTAAAAGGGGATGAGGTGTTGCTTAATGGCTTGCTTGCTCAAAATGCTTAGTGATATGCTCCAAAAGCCCTCAACCACTTTCTCATATCCACATATGTCCCAAACCAAAAGTCAAACTCGGCCCTACCGATTTGATCTATCTGGCGCCACCGAGTTCATTTGACATAGCCACTGCCAGAAACCCTAGTCATTTCGGTCTCACCGATAGGGATCTCGGTCTCACCGAGATGGGATTGCAAACTCTCTGTTTCCCTTCGTAACATTTCGGTCCAACCGAGATGAGCGATCGGTCCCACCGAGTTTGCAACGCAAACTCTCTGTTTCCCTTTCGTAACTTTTCGGTCTTACCAAAATGAGCGATTCGGTCCCATCGAATTTGCCTGACCAACTCTCTGTGTGCCTATTACAAAAATCGGTCCTACTGAGTTCATGTGATCAGTCTCACCGAGATTACGTTATGCCCTAACCCTAATGAAATCGGTCCCACCGAGTTGACATGTCGGTCCCACCGAAAAACCTAACGTTCACATTTTGAACTAAATCGGTCTGACCGAGTTTCATGATTCGGTCTCACCGAGTTTGGTAAATTGTGTGTAACGGTTAGATTTTGTGTGGAGGCTATATACCCCTCCACACATCTTCATTCGTGGAGAGAGCCATCAGAACGTGCCTACACTTCCAGCATACATTTTCTGAGAGAGAACCACCTACTCATGTATTGAGACCAAGATATTCCATTCCAACCACAAGAATCTTTATATCTAGCCTTCCCCAAGTTGCTTTCCACTCAAATCATCTTTCCACCAAATCCAAATCTGTGAGAGAGAGTTGAGTGTTGGGGAGACTATCATTTGAAGCAAAAGAGCAAGGAGTTCATCATCAACACACCATCTATTACCTTTTGGAGAGTGGTGTCTCCTAGATTGGTTAGGTGTCACTTGGGATCCTCTGTCAAGATTGTGGAGTTGAACCAAGGAGTTTGTACGGGCAAGGAGCCTACTTCGTGAAGATCTACCCTACTGAGGCAAGTCCTTCGTGGGCGATGGCCATGGTGGGATAGACAAGGTTGCTTCTTCATGGACCCTTCGTGGGTGGAGCCCTCCGTGGACTCGCGCAACCGTTACCCTTCGTGGGTTGAAGTCTCCATCAATGTGGATGTACAATAGCACCACCTATCAGAACCACGGAAAAAATCTCCGCGTCTACATTGCGTTTGCTCCCTCCAAACTCCTCCCTTTACCTTCATATGCAATGTTTTACATTCCGCTGCTATACTCTTAGACTTGCAAGTGTAGGTTGATTGCTTGACTTGTGCTAAGTTGCTAAAATCTGCCAAGACTTAAAATTGGGAAAAGGATAGAATTTTATTTGGTCAAGCAGTCTAATCACCCCCCCTCTAGACATACTTTCGATCCTACACCTTCGCAGAGGGAAGTAGGGATTTGTAGAGGTGCCAGAGCTCAAAGCGAAAAACTTGGAGATAAAAACATTTTGGGAGGTGTGTCTTTCCCACCAACGAAAATGACTTAGAGTTCCCAACACTTTCCATGCTAGATATATCATCGGCGGTTCCCAAACAGAAAATAAAGTTTATTCCTTTTTCCACCATACTTTCACTTTCCATGGCTAGCCGTATCCACGGTTGCCCTCCATATAATCACTTTCCAAGGAAATTATTATTTGACAACATAAAGTAAATTCACTTTTCATTTCGGGACTGGGCATCCCTAATACCTTTGCCTTACTTTCGTGCAATGACAAGTGAATAAACACTCATCGTGAGAATAACACATCTAGCATGGAGAATATTATCCATCCCTCACCGCTCCGCGAGCGGTACGAACACACAAAAGAGAAGTTTATTTTGAAAATTAGAGATGGCACATACAAATTTGTTTAGAACGGCAAAAGAATACCGCATATAGGTAGATATAGTGAACTCATGTGGCAAAACTGGTTTAAAGGTTTTTGGATGCACAAGTAGTGATCATACTTAGTGCAAAATGAAGGCTAGCAAAAGATTGAGAAGCGACCAACCAAGAAACGAATAATCTCATAAGCGAGCATTAAGAAAATTAACTCCGAATAATGCACCACAAGTAGGATATAATTTCATTGCATAATTATTGACTTTCGTTCTTGCATAGGGAATCACAAACCTTAACACCAATATTCTTACTAAAGCATAATTACTCATCAAGATGACTCACATATCACATCATCATATCTCAAAACTATTACTAAGATTCAAGTTTATTTTGTCCAATGATCTTCATGAAAGTTTTTATTATATCCTTCTTGGATATCTATCACTTTGGAACTAATTTTCATATGTTGCTTTTCATACGCTCAAACAAATATAAGTGAAGATCATGAGCATAATATTTCTTGCTCTCAAATTAATTTAAGTGAAGCAAGAGAGAATTTCTTAAAGAATTTACTAACTCTCAAATAAATCTAAGTGAAGTAAGAGAGTATTTCTTCAAAAATAACTAAGCACACCGTGCTCAAAAAGATATAAGTGAAGCACTAGAGGAAGTCCATAGCTCATAAAAATTTAAGTGAAGCATAGAGAGCAATTCTAACAAGTCATGACATAATTTTGGCTCTCTCAAATAGGTATGTCCAGCAAGGAATCAAGACTTAAAACACAAAATAAAACAAGAAAAGACTCATATCATACAAGACGCTCCAAGCAAAACACATAGTATGTGACAAATAAAAATATAGCTTCGCGTAAAATACCGATGGTCGTTAGAAAAAAGAGGGGATGCCACTCGGGGCATCCCCAAGCTTAGTTGCTTGCTCTCTTTTGGATAATAGCTTGGTATGCCAGGGCATCCCCAAGCTTAGGCTCTTCTTACTCCTTATTCCTTCATCCATCGTAAGATAACCCAAAACTTGAAAACTTCAATAACACAAAACTCAACAAAACCTTCGTGAGATCCGTTAGTATAAGAAAATAAATCACTACTATAAGTACTGTTGAAACCTATTCATATTTTGTTCTTGCATTATATCTACTGTATTCCAACTTTTCTATGGAAAAAACTCATCAAAGAAAACCATAGAGCCATCAAAACAAGCACACAACGCAAAGAAAACAGAATCTGTCAAAAACAGAACAGTCTGTAGTAATCTGGATATTCCGAATACTTCTGAAACTAAAAAATTCTGAAAAATTTGGACAACCTGAGAAATTTGTATATTAATCTTCTGCAAAAAGAATTGGCATATTATCACGCTCTGGTAAAAAATGAGAATTTTTTTCGTGAGTGCAAAAGTTTCCGTTTTTCAGCAAGATCAGACAACTATCACTCAAGAAGATCCTAAAGGCTTTACTTGGCACAAACACTAACTAAAACACAAAAAACACAATCATAACAGTAGCATAATTGTGCAAACATTCAAGAACAGAAAGCAAAAAGCAAAAATAAATTTTATTCATTGGGTTGCCTCCCAACAAGCGCTATAGTTTTACGCCCTTAGCTAGGCATAAAGCAAGGATCTAAGTTTTGTCCTCTTTATCCAACTCCTCAATCAAACACTTAGAATTCTTCAGAGATTTAGCATCAAGATTGTCAATGACAATACTCCTAGGAACAAATTTAAAGAATTCATTCTCGCCAAAGGGATCTCTTATAACTTCAACAAAATCCGGGTGAATACTAATCATCTTAAGATCCTCTTTACTGTTATTACTAGAAGTTGCACCCTTGTTTCTAGTAACTTGAGTAGTCTTGCCAATCTTCACGGTTTTTTTCAATAGTTTTAGCGGAAGCAAAAGCCATGCTCAAATTACTAAAGATTTCTTCTAGTTTATCAATTCGAGACGGACTTTCTTCAATTCTTTCATGAATTATGGTTCCCTTCTCTTTTAACAACTTAAAAACTTCTCCCTATTTTGACCCAATTTTAGTAGCAAAATTATACATCTTTTTATCCAAGTTTTCAATATGCTCTTCAGTAAGCATTTTCTTTTCAATAGCATCTAGTCTTTCCATAACATGCTCAAGAGTCAAAGTTGTTTCATTAATCATAAGAGTTGGTGAGCCTACTAAATTTCCCATAACATTAAAAGCATCAAGAGAGGGACACATCAAGAAATTTCCACCGGTAATTGTATCAAGGACGAATCTATACCAAGTGGTGATGCCCACATAAAAGCAACGAAGAAGAACAATGGTAGATTGCTTACATATAGATCTATTATGAGCATTGCAAATTCTATACCAAGCATCTTTTAAATTTTCTCCTCCCCTTTGTTTAAAGTTGAGAACCTCGTTCTCGGGAGTGCAAGCAATAGAGGAAGAACTATCCATGACGATAAAAGCAAACAATATTGCATTCAAAAACAGATCCGGCAAGAAAGCGGCGAACGAAAAAGAGGGGCGAATAAAACGGCAAATTTTTGTGAAGTGGGGGAGAGGAAAACGAGAGGCAAATGGCAAATAATGTAAATTGCGAGGAGATGAAATTTGTGATTAGGAACCTGGTATATGTTGAAGATCCTCCCCGGCAAAGGCACCAGAAATTTCCTTTTGATGACTGGTAGGACTACGTCGGTATTTCCCCAAAGAGGAAGCGACGATGCAGCACATCAGCGGTAGGTATTTCCCTCAGTGATGAAACCAAGGTTATTGAACAAGTAGAAGAACCAAGCAACACAACGTAAACAACACCTGCACACAAATAACAACTACTCGCAAACTGACGTGTTAAAGGGGTTGTCAATCCCTTTCGGGTAGCGGCGCCTCAAGTTGGCAAATGGACATGAGATAAATTGTAGTAGATTGATAGATCAAACGCCAAATAAAATAAATAAGAATAAATTGCAGAAAGGTATTTTTGTATTTTTGGTTTAATAGATCTGAAAATAAAAGCAAAGGAAAAATAGATCGCAAAGGCAAATATATGAGAAAGAGACCCGGGGGCCGTAGGTTTCACTAGTGGCTCTCTCTCGAGAAAAATAGCAAACGGTGGGTAAAAAAATTACTGTTGGGCAATTGATAGAACTTCAAATAATCATGACGATATCCAGGCAATGATCATTATATAGGCATCACGTCCAAGATTAGTAGACCGACTCCTGCCTGCATCTACTACTATTACTCCACACATTGACAGCTATCCAACATGCATCTAGTGTATTAAGTTCATGGAGAAACAGAGTAATGCAATAAGAATGATGACATGATGTAGACAAGATCTATCTATGTAGAGATAGACCCCATCGTTTTATCCTTAGTAGCAATGATACATACGTGTCAGTTCCCCTTCTGTCACTGGGATCAAGCACCGTAAGATCGAACCCACTAAAAAGCACCTCTTCCCATTGCAAGATAAATAGATCAAGTTGGCCAAAAAAAACAAATATCGGAGAAGAAATACGAGGCTATAAGCAATCATGCATATAAGAGATCAAAGAAACTCAAATAACTTCCATGGACATAAAAAGATAGATCTGATCATAAACTCAAAGTTCATCGGATCCCAACAAACACACCGCAAAAAAAGTTACATCATATGGATCTCCAAGAGACCATTGTATTGAGAATTCAGCGAGAGAGAGGAAGCCATCTAGCTACTAACTACGAACCCGAAGGTCTACAAAGAACTAATCACGCATCATCGGAGAGGCACCAATGGAAGCGGTGAACCCCTTCGTGATGGTGTCTAGATTGGATCTGGTGGTTCTAGACTCTACGGCGGCTGGAATTGATTTTTGTCGACTCCCCTAGGGTTTCTGGAATATTGGGGTATTTATAGACCAAAGAGGCGGTCCGAGGGGCACCCGAGGAGGGCACAACCCACCAGGACACGCCTGGGCCTCCTGGCGCGCCCTGGTGGGTTGTGCTCCCCTTGGAGCACCCCCCAGGCGCAGCCTTGGCCCATTGGGTGTCTTCTGGTCCATAAAAAATCTCCATAAAGTTTCGTTGCATTTGGACTCCGTTTGGTATTGATTTCCTGCGATGTAAAAAACATGCAGAAAATAACAACTGGCACTTGGCACTATGTCAATAGGTTAGTACCAAAAAATGATATAAAATGATTATAAAACATCCAAGATTGATAATATAATAGCATGGAACAATAAAAAAATTATAGATACGTTGGAGACGTATCAGGTTGAGTAACTCGATTCCGTGATCTGGGGGCTGCGGACTACGC
Source organism: Thinopyrum obtusiflorum (assembly GCA_036873465.1). NCBI lineage: Eukaryota > Viridiplantae > Streptophyta > Magnoliopsida > Poales > Poaceae > Thinopyrum > Thinopyrum obtusiflorum. Next base: position 39,585 of record JAAAWM010011644.1, read on the forward strand.
CTAATCGAACGACCGGATACACACCTTTCTTCATGGTGTACGACGTAGAGGCTGTTTTGCCCTGCGATATTATTCATGACTCACCTCGAGTGCGCATGTATGAAGAGCAAGAAGCCGAGCTCGATCGGCAGGATGACCTAGATGGCCTTGAAGAAGAGTGTGATATTGCAAAGGCCCGTTCCGCATTCTGTCAGCAACAGGCCAGGCTATACCAAAGCAGGGAAGTGCGGGCCAAGACATACAACGTCGGCGATCTCGTCTTACGTCTCCTAGAGAAGAAGAAGGACAAGCTCAAACCAAAATGGGAGGGCTACTTCATCATAGATGAAGTTCTCACAGGGGGAGCCTATAGCCTTTGTAATGCATCAGATAATCGCCTTGAGCCGAACCCATGGAATGCTGCAAGGCTTTGACAGTTCTACGCGTAGTCTGATCGCCTCCTTTATGTTTCTAGGCTCCTTTTCTTTCTCCTCTTCCTTCTTTCTCTTCTTCCTTTATTTTTCCTTTTTTCCTTTCCCAGTGTATGTTCGGATTTACCGAACTGTTAGGGGTACACATCTTTAAATGTATATACCCCGTTATAACTGGGGGCTTCGTTGAACGAAGTTTCTATTAAAATCTTGTCGCTTTCATTGCTTACGTCATTTGCTATATACAAATTTTGCCATTATATGCACCTCTATGACTTAAGTTTTTGCCAAGCTGGGTTGCCTCGCTCCTGTGTTTATACCTTATGTTCCCGATTGTTCGGCTAGGGTGTAAAGGGAGCGCCTCTGCGATTGTTACAACCGGGTAATCTGGACCTGTACCTCAGACGGGTGAAGCCGAAAACTAGCGTTCTTAAGAGAATAATTGGTCGGTAAGCAACGATAGATTGTTTACATTCTTGTAACTCTGTGAAACAATACGTGACAGGCTACCCGTAATTCGGATCAAAGCCCAGGCACACGTAATTCGGCATGCCAACCCAAGGAAAGGAACCCTTAACGGAACTATTTTCCTTGGAAGATGTTTCTTATGTTAAATACGTAATATAACATAACTCCCCGAACTACATTTTTGTCTGTTGCCTGGTTTCCGGACATAATGAATGTTTCTTACATTCCCAAAGGATATCCGGAAACACTCCACCTTCTGGGTTCAGGGGCCGAAGCCGAAAGTCCGCGATGACAAATTTTCACATGTTCGGTGGGAGATAAAGAGTAAAAGTACATTGGTACGTCAAGACAAAAATCTACTCTTTCTCTATACCATCTATAAGACTGTCTAAACTATAGTCTTATTGCGAGTACTTCGCAGCTATCATCACTCGGTCGTACACCAAGTTCACGGGAATCTCCTTTCCGTCGGGCCCCCGAGGTCCAACTCGGGCCATATGATTCGGGTCGAGTCCGGTGTAGCGCGTTTTCACCATCGCTCACGCTTCTCGTGCGCCTTCCCGGCATGCGGACGCCTTCCATAGCTCAAAACGGCGCCGGGCACCTTTGAACAGGTTTGCCAACCCCTCCATACTTTACGGCGGGGCATCGGATGGCCATAAAGCCTTGTTCAGATATAAGCAGGTTTGCCAACCCCTTTAAGCTCTTTATCTCTTCGGCCTGCTTATCTTTTTCCTCCTCAAGCTTGTTCTTCTGATTAACGGTCATTGTGGCCTTTTTCATCTCCGCAAGCTCTGTGGTGATAGCATTCAACTTTGTCTGGTTTGTCTTCAGCTCCTGGGACAGCGTGTTGTTCTTTTCCCTGAGAACCTGCAAGTTGTAATGATCCTTAAATCGGTTGGCTTAACCGCTTTAAGTCTCGGGGGCTACTGGCATATATCTATTTGAACAAATTATTACCTGCATATCCTTTGAAAACAGTTGAGTAACTCCAGCAAGTCCGTCCCGGGCAGCTCAGATATAAGCATCCACAGAGCTAAGTGCGGTAAACTCATGTTCAGAGAAAACTGGAGCGCGCATGGCCTCTTTCATTCAACGATGATTCATCACGCTCTATACCTCAAAATTCATGATGGATACATCATCCGAATCCTCTTGAGGAGGCGGGTCCGGCACTGTATCAGCCCTCATCCTAGTTGATGAGTCTGGTGCCAGATTAGCCGGCATTCGGCTAGCAGGGTGTTCTCCCATGGTTTGCCGCGTGCTCCTCCTAAAATAGAGGTAGAAGAGAAATTTAACAATCTGATCTCATGCTTGGGCATATATCAAAGGACATAACTATTTGAAGGAGGAGAAGGCTCGACAGCGCTCCCAGTTTCTTTTCATTTTGAATGGTCGCCCTGTGTAGGGGCCGCTCTCGAGGGAGTGCGGCTTACCGAGCGATGATCCTATGAAATACAGTTTAGTGCAATGGATAAGGTGCAACCAGGGGTTTTCTTTTTGAGGAAGCTTTTTGACTACTTACAATGGAGAAGGAGTAAGGGCGGGGGTAGTCGGCTGTAATAGCCACGTCCAAGTCGTCAAGCCTCGCCTGATAAAATACTCCATCATCGAACTCTCTCTCTCTCTCCATGCTAGCCAGGGTCTTCGTTGCGATTGTGATCCTCTGGCTGTGGGGCAGGACAATGAACATCCTCGATCATCTTCCTCCATGACTATTTTGAGACAACAAAGAACAATTTGATTAGCGCGCCTCGATGGCAAGGTACAGTAGCACTGATAATCAAAATCTTACCCACTCAATGGGGTTGTACATGGAAAAGGCTTCTCCGTAGTTTAGGCAGAGGAAGTCTTCTTTTTTTCCCTTGTACAGATCGGCCAGGATCATGGCTAGTTCGGCTGGGGTATCCGGACCCGTGCGTTTGTAACGAGATGCGTCGTCTTCTCCGTTGTAACACCATAAAGAAGTTACTCTGGACTGAAGGGGCTGAACACATCATTTTATTGCAATGGCCATGACTTCAATTATCGAGAGCTCGGTATGAGCTAGTAATCTGACCGTACTGACCAACCTCTTTACTTCCGCACTGTCTTCCTCCTTGGGACTCCGGGGGCGCCGGTTGAGGCGTTTCTTCAGAGGAGCACTAGAGAATTCGGGGAGGCTGCACCGAACTGGGTCCCGAAGTGGGACGTCATCAATATAAAACCACTCCGAAGACCATTCTTGGGAAACCTCTTTGGAGTTCTGATTGGGTAGCCTATCCGGCTATGCGCCATACTTCGGCGCCGCCCACTTAAAAAATGGAGCCTCCTCAATGGTGAGGGACGAGGCAAAAGAACTTTCTCCATAGTTCAAAATGAGCCTCGCAGCCCAGAAACAGTTCGCAGAGCGCGATGAAGCCTGAGATGTGTAGAATCAAACCTGGGGTGAGGTTATGCAGCTGGATCCCATAAAACTCCAACAGACCCCTGAGAAAGGGATGGATCGGAAATCCTAAGCCCCGCAAGAGAAACGAGACGAAGCACACCCTCTCCTCCTTATTGGGGTTGGGGAAATTTTCTGCTAATACATCGCTGCCAATCGAAGCCAATCCCGCTCGCACAGAGACTAGATCTGCGAGGGGGAGATATCCCTGCATCTGGAGACGGCTCGGATGAAGATGAGATACTGGGCAGCTCTGCCAATCACCCTCTTGAGGGCTATGAGGGCGCGAAGAAGAGCCAGGGGCGCTGGCCATGTTTTGGAATTTTGTGGCTGGTCCTGACGTTCTCTGTGCGATGTGGATTGCATTTAGGGGATCTAGCCTCTTTATATAGGCGTTGTCCTTGTATGGTTATGGGTGTATTTGTAAAAATTTACTGTGGACCGTTCGCATTCACCCGATGCATGGAAATCGAGGCAACGACGTGGAAGGAGTCATAAAGGCAAAATATGAAGGTCAAAGCCGGACTGTCATCCGTCCGAAATATGATGAAGAACCTACCTTGCAAAGCCGAAGACACAAAGCCGGATACTACATCGTCATTGAAGGCAAGTTCAGGGGCTACTGAGGGAGTCCTGGATCAGGGGGCCCTCGGGTGTCCGGACTATTCGACATGGGCCGGACTGATGGGCCGAGAAGATAAAAGCAGAAGGCCTTCCCCTGTGTCAGGGTAAGACTCCTATGTGCGTAGACGACAAGTTTGATGTCCGGATGTGCTATTTCCTTCTTCTGCAAACCGACTCTGTACAACCCTAGGCCCCTCCAATGTGTATATAAACCGGAGGGTTTAATCCGTGGAGATCATCATAATTCTCATAGGCTAGACAGCTAGGGTTTAGCCATTACAATCTCGAGATAGATCAACTCTTGTAACCCCTATACTCATCAAATACAATCAAGCACGACGGAGGGTTTTACCTCCATTAAGAGGGCCCGAACCTGGGTAAACATTGTGTCCCACTTGTCCCTTGTTACCATCAATCCTCAGACGCACAGTTCGGGACCCCCTACCCGAGATCTGCCGGTTTTGACACCGACACCCGGGTATACCTTTATCATATATTAAAATCTAAAAATACCTTGCTGCAATTTATTTACCATTATTTTATTTTGTGTTTTTGTTTATCTATCTATCACTACGAGATTTGATCCTTGCAATTAACCGCCAAGGGATTGACAACCCCTTGATCGCGTTGGGTGCAAGTACTTGTTATTTTGTGTGTAGGTGGTGTTCACGAGGTCTTGCGTGGTTCTCCTACTGGATTGATAACCTTGGTTCTTAACTGAGGGAAATACTTATCTCTACTGTACTGCATCATCCTCTCCTCTTCGAGGAAATCCCAACGCATCTCAGAAGTAGCATGGCATCACATGTTAGATTTGGAACTCTTTTTTCAGCATGGCGGGTTCACAGAATGAGATCAACGTGCTTCAGCGCTTAGCGGTGTTCGCAAGGCTTTCAGAAGACAACTCCCAGAGGTCAATTTTGAGGTTAGTGGCCACAAATACAATAAGGGATACTACCTAGCTGATGGTATCCATCATCAAGGGGAAAACTGTTGTCAAGACAATCTCCAAGCCCGTGGGAGAGACGATGGCTTGGTTTGCCCAAGAAAGAGAGTGCTAGGAAGGCTGTGGAGTGTGCTTTCAGTGTTCTCTAATCTCGATGGGCTATAGTTCGACACCCTACTACAACATGGAACCCTTAGAAGATGTGGGAGGTGATGACTGCTTGTGTGATCATGCACGATGATCATAGAGGACAAGCGTGATGACAACATTTTTGATCAACGGTGGGATTTCGAGGGTGAGAACGTTGAGCCTGGATATGGAGCGGCAACATTTGCACAGTTCACCCAATTTCATCAAGAAATGCATCATTGGACAACTCACATTCAACTTTAAAATGATTTCGTTGAGCATATAGAATCAAATAGGAAACCAATAGGTCTATCGACTCTTTTTTCAATGCATTTGCTACAATTTTAAATCCATTTGGTTGTAATAAGGTATGAGATTTTTATTTGTTGTGATGGAATACTATGTGATTTATTTGTTTGTAAACTATGTGCAATGTTTTTTTTTTGGTTGTGTATATGCATAGAATGTTTAAATTAAGAAAAAATGGCCAACAAATCGGTTAGGCGGAAAAAATGGTTGACCGATTAGGCGCTTTGGCAAGATTCACGTGACGCGGTCCCAAATGAACAAAAGAATAAAATTCGTGTGCATTTATGTCTGCGCGTTGGAGTTAAAGGCATCTCCAATGGCAACCCGCAAATTTCCTCCCGCATCCGTCCGCGGACAGGGGGGACCAGTCCGCCGACACGGATGCGAGAGGACGCCATCCAACCGTAGCCGCATACATCCGGCCAACAATTCGACCCAACCTCATGAAATTCGATCAAACCGGACGGATTCCATTCAAGTTCGGATATAATTTACATAAATTTTTTGATATTTTGACCATTTAACTAAAAAAATAGGAAAAAACCTAAACTCTATACCGGACGACCACCTCGTACGCGTGGCCCCCTGCCCTGCCGCACCTCCGTCTCCGTCGGTGCCGTCGTCGTCGTGGTCCCTCTAGCAGCGGAACCGCGCCGGAGGGCCGCGGTAGCCTTGTCTGGCGGCTGCTTGCCGCTCGCGGAGGAGCCACTCCGCTTTCTCCTGCACCGTGCAGAGGGCCGCCGCGACCACTGCCGACATGGCCTGCGGAGCCTTGGTGGCGGCCTTTCCACGACCGGCGTTTGCGGAGCAGTTGCTAAGCGATCACTCCTCGTCGATTGTGGCGAGCTCACCGTCAGGGCGGCGGCTACGCCTGGCGGCCGTCTCCGTGGTGGTCACGGAGCGGTCGAGCGCCCCCGCGGCGGTGAGGTCTAGTTCGTTGCGGACCCAGTCTGGCGCCACGTCGCTCTTGGCGAACGCGGAGCGCCGACTGGCACTGCACCAGTCGTACCTCGTCTATTGGCGAGCCGCGCGCTCCGCCTCAGACACGACAGCCCTCGAGCCCGAGGGACCGTTGTAACCGCCTCCTCCGAGGTAGTGGAGGAGGTGACCCCGTGCCTTCTTGATCACGGGCGGCAGCTCCTCTCTGACAGCAAGGCGGTGGCGGCGCGGCGGCCACAGCGATGTGTCGATGCGGCCGTACCAGTTGCGTGGCGCCCCCCCCCCCCCCCCCCCCCCCCCCCCCCCCCCCCCCCCCCCCCCCCCCCCCCCCCCCCCCCCCCCCCCCCCCCCCCCCCCCCCCCCCCCCCCCCCCCCCCCCCCCCCCCCCCCCCCCCCCCCCCCCCCCCCCCCCCCCCCCCCCCCCCCCCCCCCCCCCCCCCCCCCCCCCCCCCCCCCCCCCCCCCCCCCCCCCCCCCCCCCCCCCCCCCCCCCCCCCCCCCCCCCCCCCCCCCCCCCCCCCCCCCCCCCCCCCCCCCCCCCCCCCCCCCCCCCCCCCCCCCCCCCCCCCCCCCCCCCCCCCCCCCCCCCCCCCCCCCCCCCCCCCCCCCCCCCCCCCCCCCCCCCCCCCCCCCCCCCCCCCCCCCCCCCCCCCCCCCCCCCCCCCCCCCCCCCCCCCCCCCCCCCCCCCCCCCCCCCCCCCCCCCCCCCCCCCCCCCCCCCCCCCCCCCCCCCCCCCCCCCCCCCCCCCCCCCCCCCCCCCCCCCCCCCCCCCCCCCCCCCCCCCCCCCCCCCCCCCCCCCCCCCCCCCCCCCCCCCCCCCCCCCCCCCCCCCCCCCCCCCCCCCCCCCCCCCCCCCCCCCCCCCCCCCCCCCCCCCCCCCCCCCCCCCCCCCCCCCCCCCCCCCCCCCCCCCCCCCCCCCCCCCCCCCCCCCCCCCCCCCCCCCCCCCCCCCCCCCCCCCCCCCCCCCCCCCCCCCCCCCCCCCCCCCCCCCCCCCCCCCCCCCCCCCCCCCCCCCCCCCCCCCCCCCCCCCCCCCCCCCCCCCCCCCCCCCCCCAGTGCTAAGCTAACGGAATGGGTCAAGTCAATCACATCATTCTCCTAATGATGTGACCCCGTTAATCAAATGACAACTCATGTCTATGGCTAGGAAACATAACTATTTTTGATCAACGAGCTAGTCAAGTAGAGTCATACTAGTGACACTCTGTTTGTCTATGTACTCACACATGTATTATGTTTCCGGTTAATACAATTCTAGCATGAATAATAAACATTTATCATGAAATAAGGAAATAAATAATAACTTTATTATTGCCTCTAGGGCATCGGCGGCGCCTGGTCCTCCTCGTCACCGAAGGAGATGACGATCTCCTCCTTGGCGGAGCAGCCGTCCGCCAAGGACGTTGAAGGACCCGGAGAGCGCGGGCGGTGGCGCCAAGATATGCCGAAGGAGGAGCTTCCTCCTACTCCGCCTGTCGGCACGGAGCTGAGCTTGGGTCGAAGAGGGCGAGGGAGGGGCTCGGGCACGGAGACGGGGGATGGGAGGGGGCCGGTGCTCGGGGAGGGGGAGTGCGGCTCTCTGCGTCCCCGACGCACAGTTTAAATAGCCGTTGCGAGGCCCGAGTGAAGGAGAGGTCCATTTCAATCCGGCGCAGCGTCCAGAGTTGGTTCCTCGGGAACCTGCTTCAGCATTGAAGCAGCGGCTACCGAGAGGTCGCGTCGGCCGGCGCTGCCCTCCCTCCACCGTTCACATCGCGACATCAATGTCGGCCGCTGCGTGCTCTTGACCGGCATTAATGCGGCACGGTAAGCGGCGCGTGCATCGGAAGGAAATTCCGGGAGAGGCGGGTGGGGATTTTGGGTGGACCAGGACAGTCAGAAATGGGTTTGGGAGCGGTCCAGACTCACGCAAAGCCCCTCACATTTGTCTCAGGTTTATGGGAGAAATTATGTCTGGATCGTCCTGCGGACCGATACAGTATCGTGTTAGATGGCGTTTGTGATCCGGGCAGGTGGATACGGACCGTTATGAGAGGTTTGCGGCTGCTCTTAGAGGTGATCAAACTTCGGAAAAGAAAGACGTGCGACGCAGAGAGTAGGAAGCACCGTGACGGCTCGCTCTGAGACTCCAAAGTCTGACCGTAACGCCACGCACGACACAAACCAAACCCCAACAAATTGCAGAAACTCCACTGCAACTCCCAAGCTTTGGTCCGCCATGTCCTCGTGCGTCTCCTCCTCCCATCACCACTGCGCCCGCTGCCTCCCCGCCCCGACGCCCCGGGTGCACCTCGCCGCAGCTGGCTCGTGCGCGTCCCCTTACCGCAGACGCGTCGGTTCCCTGAGGGCAATGAGAGCCAAGGCGCCGTCGAGCGCGGCGCCGGTGTGGGATAGGAAGGCCGCGGCGGTGCAGGCGGAGATGGTAGAGGCGGCGGCCATGTGGTGTGCCATGCACGGACTCGTCGTCGACGACCACGGCAACCCGGTACGTTCGGCTTCTCACTCGCTAGTTCCCTTCCCCGCCCCAAAGTTTGCTGCTTCTTTTGACTCATTTCAGGAGTCCAGGATTTGGGAATGTGACGCGTATGTCCGCATACTTGACCATAAATTCCGTGATAGAATGAACAAATACGCAAGTCTCCTAGAATGTCTGTCCTTTAGGCTGCCCTGCTCCATTTTCAGGAAGTTTGGATTGTTTGGCCAGTAGGACTTGCCTTTGATATGGAACTAACGTGTCAAGTGCGTACAAATACCAGGGGCAGAGCCAAGAATTAGGCAGGGAAATCTGGAAGGCAAAAAAACAACTAAGGATCACCATGATGTTAGGTGTTTCTGCCTGAAGATCCTTTGTATGAAAAAGTGGAGTATAAACTAAATCGCAGTAGTTGATTTAATTGGATGTTAGGTGTTGCTACTGAAGACCCTCTGTGTCATATATTGGAATATAAAGCGTGAAAATTTGTGTTGGAGCCAACTGATTGTCATGAACAGAACATTGCGTTTGGTCGTGTCCTCTCCCTTTTAGTGTAAGCCCCCCCTGACAAGCCCAACAATGAGACATGCTCTTATTCTGTTCATACTCAAATGCCACAAGACGTACGGTATCTTCGTTCATGCATCACCTAGCTTTGTTCAAGTGCTATTTGAATTGAGAAATAAGTAAATAACTGTAGTTGTAAACCAGCATCTTTGTGGAATTAGCAGTTAACATAGTATCAACCCCTTGCAGAGATCTGGAACAGTCCCAGGTGTTGGTTTGGTTCGTGCTCCATTTTCACTACTTCCAACACGTTTTCCAGCATCTTTTTGGAAGCAAGCATGCGAACTGACTCGTATTTTCAATGAGCTTGTGGATCGTGTGAGCTTGGATGGGAAGTTCTTGCAAGGTTCTTTGTCTAGGCAAGCTCCAAATTCCATTTGATTTTTTTTATGTTGATGTGTGGATCTAGAAATTCGTTTTAAACTTTCATGAAGTGGATTAGAGTTTTGACTGGTCTATATCATAAGAAGGCTGCTGCCTTGAGACCTTAAGCTTTTGGAACAGTTTGTTGTCTGTTAGCCTGATCATTGACATGACCAGTCCATTTTTGTTATTACTTTAAATAAATAAATGCCAGTTAGGTATTTATTTTGTTTTCAGATGACAAGGAACTTCCAAATCAATAGCGTTTTTTTCCAGAACAAAGAAGGTTGACGATTTCACTGCTAGGTTGTTAGAAATTCATGCAAAGATGATGGCAGTAAACAAGAAGGAGGTAATTAACTGCATTTGTTGGTAATTTCTTATTCAGAATTCAGAGAAAGCATCTTTTAAGTGGTGCTTCTTAACAATATGTTTGTCAGTCCTATTAGTAAGGTACTGACAAGTGCTTAATGAACCATCATGATATCCGCTTAGGGTTGCATCGATCTGACTACATGCTTGATTCTGAAACAAATTCTCTTCTTAAAATTGAGCTCAACACCATCTCAACATCATTTCCTGGTCTAGGCTCCCTTGTGAGCGAACTTCACAGGTGAACTTTTTCATATTTTTTTAAACAAGGCAAAAGATTTGCCATTTTCATTAATTAAGGAAGAAGGTTTTAGACAAATAGCCGCAAAGCGGGGAACAAAGAACTACTCTTGCGGCATTACAATACTCAAGTGGGTGGCACCTGCCATAGCCCAAAGATGGGCCTCCTCTTTGATCTTCGCGACGGCCATCATCATTGTAGCGGCAGTGTTGCGAAAGACCCTTGCGTTGCGCTCTTTCCAAATCTCCCAAGACATAAGCATGAATAAGGAGGCGATAGCCTTTCTCTGGTTTCCGCGCTCAATCACATTTTTAATCCACCAATCTCGAACTGAAGCCTCAAATCTCCAGCTCCTCACCACATCACCATTTAGGCCAATCCACGTAGCAACCTCAACCCAAACACGCTGGGAGAACCTACACTGGAAGAGAAGATGCGCCGCAGTTTCCTGGACTTGCTTGCAAAGCGGGCAAAGGTTGCAGTTCGGCCAACCACGACGGAGCAATCGATCGGCCGTCCATACTCTGTTTTGAATTATCAACCAAGCAAAAAACTTGCATTTCGGAGGGGCCCAAACCTTCCAAACAGCAGCAGGCATGATGCTAGTTGTGTGTCCCGCAAACTGCGCCATATAGGCAGTCGACGTCGAGTATTCTCCTTGAGAGGTGAACTTCCAGTGGATAGTATCTTGCACACTGTTGTTGAGAGTAATAGAGGATAGTTTCCCCCAAAGTGTGATGAACTCCTGTAGGTGCTCCAGGGTGATCCCAATGGGTATCAATTTGACTAACCCAAAAATTGTTGAGGAGAGTAATTTGGACCGAGCAAGATTTCTTCTTTGAGAGGTCAAAGATCCTAGGAGCAATATCTTGATATCCTGCAGACTTGCGCTCTTTTGGCAGAATCATTTTGCGCTTTGTCCCTGTTTGGTAGTCTCTTAGAAACATAAGATGAGATGTTTCATTGAACATATTGCATGCTCACATGTTTCTGAATCCAACTGTAGATAGCATTCTGGCTAACCATTATATTATCCCTTTAGAATATTGGAGCACAAGGTGAATGCTGTAAATAGTAAAACTCAAGTCAATTGGCTTGCTTAACTAGCTACATACCTACAAGAACGTGAGGAGTATCCTATTCAGCATTTTGGAAGCCCCAATTTTATCTATGTGGTATAAACTGTATTCATATATTGTAGATTTTCAAATCCTTACATTTGAGAATGGATTTCTTTAAACATGTCTGATGCATGAGTTAACTGTATGTTTATATCAGTGAGTGGGAAATCAGGCACGATGACATTCTCAATCAGTACCAGTATTCATCTTATCTTGAAATGGCCGAAAGATTTCCTCATTTTGATCTCCAGGAGTTAACCTAAATACCTGATAAGTGCTATTATCTTAAGTACAGGACCTTAATCAATATGGTGAAGTCTTAGGTCTTGATTCTGAAAGGATTCCTCGGAACTGGGCAGCCAGTCAATTTGCTGAAGCATTGGGCAAAGCATGGGTTGAGTATAATAATGAAAGGTCTACAGTTTACCTACATTGTTTGTATTTATTTTATTGTGAACATTTGGAAAGGCAAACATGAACTGACATGTTTTTTTCCTCTTGGTTGCCCAGCGCTGTAGTTATGATGGTTGTTCAAGCTGAAGAAAGAAATATGTATGATCAGTACTGGCTCATCAATCATTTGAAAGAATCATATCCTTTTGTTATGTACTATCTTTTCCCTTTCGCTGCGAACCTCTGAAACGACAAAACCTCAAATATCCTCTCAGGTTAACGTTTTTGCTCATACGGGTTTCTAATCTATTGACTGCTTGTTTAGTTTCTCATGAATTATAGTTCACATAAACAGTACAAACTACAATATCGCGGCAACGTAGACCTAAGTGAATTTACTGGATCCTGGGGAACCATCACAAGTACGGCCGGCCTATAGAACGAGAAAGCCGTGTCGTCCAGCGGAGCTTAGAAGAAGGTTGACTCGGAGCCTAAGGAAGTTGACTCGCGCAGACAGCTGACTCCTTTTCAATAAAAAGGAATGGCCAAACCTACCTAGCTGGCTGGTCAATCTCAGTGATCTTATCGGCCGGCAAAATGGAGACGAACGACCACGGTCCCGACCTCCTATTGTGCTGCTGAATTGCCTGTTCACTTTAATTATCAACAAGTCATCTGATTGATACCACAATAAACAGCATCAAGATGAGACTTTTCTTAACTGTCTATAACACATGGTGTGATGATCATTAGGAAAACTTTGGCACAGGTGGAGGCCGAAGGACTAGTGCTTCCGGATGGAACACTTGTGGTGTATGTATGTTGTATGACATGAAGAAAGACCTACCTTTTGCTATTATCACTTAAATTTAAATTTGCGAAAAATGCAGAGATGGACGACCTGTTGTTGTTGTGTATTTCAGAGCTGGGTATGCACTGACTGATTACCCTTCAGAAGTGGTATGTACTAGTACTACATTTGTTTAGCAAACACCCTTTCACAGTTGAAGCTAATTCCTATCTCATAAATTGATTGAAGATAAAGTCTCAATGAGGAACATTTCATTCATAATCATATGTTTGTTTAAGGAAACTTCTTTTGTTTGTGTATTTCATTGTAGGTTTTGTAAAGCTAATGTCCAGCACGTCAAGTGATGTGATAACTATTTACCTTTGTTGGTGCAAGTTTTCACCTTGGCACGTTCTTCCTATATTGATTTCAGGAACGGATTGCAAGGCTTTTGATTGAACAATCATCTGCTATTAAGTGCCCTTCAATATCCTACCATTTAGTCGGAACCAAAAAGATCCAGCAAGAGCTAGCAAAACCTAGTGTTCTTGAAAGGTGATCAAAGTTTTGTCCGCTACAGATGGGCGGTTATATATATTTTTATTATTCCTATGATGTGCATATTGCATTATAGATATATTCATAAGACTCGGTGGTAGTACGTCATATTAAACTCCCCTACAGTTCTAATTTTCAGAAGCATATTCCTAATCACTATCTGGTCTTATTTATACGTAGATTCCTTGACAACAAGGAAGACATTGCCAAGCTACTTAAATGCTTCGCAGGGTTATGGAGCTTGGACAATGATGAAATAGTGAAATCAGCAATAGAAAACCTGACTCGTTTGTCCTGAAACCTCAACGAGAAGGTGGAGGTAATTTCTTTGGCACTTAATAGCACCCTTTTCACTAAAATTTCCCACAAATTGTTTTGATCCTGATATCTCTCTTCAGGGAACAACTTGTATGGTCATGATTTGTGAGAAACACTGATCAGACTAAAGAACGAACAGGGAGAGGCGCTTGCGGCCTACATTTTGATGCAGCGGATTTTTCCGAGAGCTTCTTTTACTCAGCTTGTCCAGGGCGGTGTCTGCTCTGAGGACCTTTCAATCTCTGAGCTTGGAATATTTGGATCCTACCTGCGGTAGTTAATCCTTTGGGGGCTCTAAAATCTTTTGCTTTGCATATGTACCTTCATTTTTTTTCTGAGTAAATCATACAATTTTCATTGGCTAACTGCAGGAACAAAGATAAGGTAGTCATTAATAACCAATGTGGTTACTTGTTATGACCGGCATATTAGGGGCTTAGCCCAGTGGGCTGTGGCCCAAGTTATCTTATCGTTATTAGGGGCTTAGCCCAATTGTCTTATCGTTATTAGGATCGTTTGCTTAGGAGTCAAGTAAACCTCTCTATATAAGGAGAGGAGATGTATCAATCTAATCAAGCAAGAAGCAATCAGTATTTGCTCGGCTTCCCTTAGGGAGCCGGGAGACCTAACCCTAGCCGCCTCTTGCGCCGCCGCCGCCTCTTGCGCCGCCGCCGCCTCTTCTCCACTACGCAAGGACGGCGCCCAGCCGCCGCGCCCTCGACCTCGTCTTCCTCCATCTTTCCCCTACAATCTCCGCCCTAGAACCGGCAGAACCCTAGCTCCTAACATTACTTGATGCGCACTAAAGTTTCTTCATCAAACGAAGGTGGAGTTGCTGCAGGATTTGCAGTTCTGGACAGCATTCTCCTCACAGATGAGGTGATTATATTGCGGTGTAAAAACTATTTACTATTGATCTCAATTTTTGAAGTGTCTGAAACCTATCGGTTCCCTTGCAGTAAAGGTAGTTTATATAGTCTCTTGTCAAATCCAATCCGTCTTGAAAAAAATGATGTTCTCTCATCAGTCACTTGAACTTGTTTACTGTTTTACTGGAACATTCTAGCATGATTACTGTTTTACTTGGAATTTAGTTTTATTTCGTTTTCAAAAGTTGAATCTCATCTGTCCTCCATGTTGCCTTTCTTTCAGTGAGATAGGAAGGTGGCGGGGTTACAACTTACAAGTCACTAGTGACAGCACACACCGGATGAGGAACTGAACTCACAGACAGATGGATGAATGTTGGAACTCTCATATCCGGATTCAGTCCCTTCCGTCTGCAGGCATAGGAACAGATAATGCGTGTGCAGCTTTCGCTGTGCAAAATATATGAGATGGAACAGGCCTTGGAAAGGTCGGACAGATTAGTCATGTTCATGTATATTTAGTAGTAATACCAAGTGGGAATTAGGTCTGGGGACAAATCATCATAATTGTTTGGAAAACTCTTGTTTCAACCGGCTGATCTGTCTATCACGTGAACCGTCTTCTCCGTTTGACACGTTGCTCCCTGTGGGGCCAGCCCACGACCCATTGCATCTCTTTCTAGCCTTATCTTCTCCAACCTTATCCTCTCTTTTCAAGCCGATGGTCGTCTCCTTTCTCTGGAATCCAGCCGCCGGTGTTGTAGTGATGTGATGCGCCACTCGTCGGCGACAGCCGATGCTGCAACGCAACACTCCGTCCACGGCTGCCGGCGTTCCGTTGTGGGGTTGACCGCGAGGGAGGGCATTGCCGGTTCGCAGCATCGCAGCTGCTGCAATGGAGCCTCCAATGGAAGCACCGGCGGGAGTCATGGATGCTTGTCAGCAGCGTCAGCAAGGATACTGAAGATCGTTAGAAGAAAGAAGAGGAAAGCAGAACAAGATCCACTCATGGGCCGAGCTTGCAAGCCGAGACTGGGCCCGCTAAGGGTGTAACTGCATAGCCTATAAGATAGTGTCGAGTAGCTTCTGTTGGCTTGGGATCGCTCAAAAAAAAACTTCTGTTGGCTTGGGAAGGAAGAAGGTGAGACTTCGGCCGGAACTAGCTATCTGTAATATATTTTTTTTTTGAAAACCCCCTCCCATATATTAATTAATTTACAACATTCATACAACCATCCATTACAACTTTAGCCACGCAGGGCAGAACCCTATTAAGAAGCACACCGTCAGACCTATCTCTACCTAATAATAAAGAGAATTGGGTTTCTGCCCGTATGTCATTAGCGTTTTTGCAAAAAAGTCCCTGAGGTTTTGGGAATTCAACCCGCAGTCCCTTTTTAAGTGGCTAACTTAGAAAAACGTTTTGTTTTTACAAAAAGGACCCTGTAGTCAACGCGGTGGGGGGCGCATCCGTGCAGGGCAGGGGCTGGGGAGGCGGATCCGGTGGCGGGCGGCAAGGCGGAGCTCGCCGGTGACGACGAGGAAGGCCGGTGGCTTCCCGGGCGGATCCATGGAAGAAAAGAGACAAGGTGGTGAGGGAGAGAAGAAGGGAGAAAAGAAGGGCGGTGCGGCGACCTAGGCATGAGGTCGCCGGAGCCGGATGACGGCGGACGGGCGCGCGAGATTGAAGGATCCGGCGGCGACGGCGCGAAGTCCTTGTAGTTGGAGGCGGGACTCCATGGTCGCGGCGACCCCTCCCCTTCTCTCCATGACCGCGGCAGCTCAGGCAACGGTCAGATCCGCCCTCCCTCCCTCACTCCTCGTGCTGGAAAACCTAGCCGCCGGGCCATGGTGACCGACGGCGATGATGACGGTGGCGGCTACCTGGACGACGGCGGTATGACATAGAATCCCCTCTGCCCCTTCTCTTCTTCCTCGGCCACCGTTTGAATCCCGAGAGGAGAGGAGAGGGAGATCCATGGCGGCTGCAAGATCCACGCCTGGACCGGCCCTGCTCGTCAAGGAGACCCACGCCATGGAGCTGCTCGTCAAGGTCCGACCCTGGTGAGTGCCGATGCCATGGTTCTGCCCTTCTTCCCCCCCCCTCCCTGATGCTCTTCTCTCCCTCACGCAGGCACACACCCAACATTGCCATGGACCAATAGCTCAAGTATTCTTCTTCCTGATGGTGATGGGGTTCCCTCACCATCTGCAGGTCGTCATCCTAAAGGCCTCCACCATCTGCAGGTCTTCCTTCTTCTCACCACCTGGATTTGATTCGGTCTAGAGCAGCAGCAGCACCTCCTTCCTTCTATGGAGTTTGTATTACTACTGTAAGCTTCTGAAATGTAAATTATGCTAGGACAATTCCTCTTTAGCTTTAACTATGATATTCCTAAATGCGCAAGTAAATACTACTGGGATTACGACTACAAAAAAAATCATGACATGCGAGCAATTCTTGGTTTAAATACTGTGAGCTTAAATAACAGTAGCTAAATTGTTGTGCTATGTCCAGAATTGGTACTAGAAAAAATAATCTAAACTACACATTCTGAAAGTATATTGGACTCTTGCCCTCGGGAAATTAGTCTTCTAAGTATTACTTTGTAAATAAATGACATGATAACTTGCTGGTTCAGTTTAAAGCTGTAGGCTGAGGCTTGCGGTAGGGGGAAAATCATTGCCAGTTTAAAACTGAAACTTCTATTTGTGAGTATGATCTGGACTGCGCTTTTCTGAAAGTATGTTAGCCAATGTTTGGATATCTTTCAGTTACTTCTGAACAAGAAAGATGTAGTGCCATGCTAAGTTTAGCTTGCCTCAGTGGTTCAGGGGTCAGGAAATTACATGGGCTTGCTCTTCTTTCATGTATTAGATATGGAGTCCACGCTGCTTAGGTTTTCTAAAATTTATCTTCATTTCTACAACTTTTCTTCTCAATGAACTTTACAACTATTCGGTCATGTCTTTGACTGCTTATATTTTTTATTTCCTAATTGTGCACTTAGTCTGCATAAAATTCATTAGCACATATTTCCTTGCAATTATACTAATTTTTTGTTTGCATCCTTTTTCCATTTTGGTGGAATGTAAACATTGCTTAAGATGTACTTTGATCTTTTTCTAGGTGCAAGCCATCACGCTCTTCCAGTCCAGGGGCAGCCAGGCCCGAGTGAACATCATCCTGATGTTGCCACGATGGGCGATGGCAGCGGACAGACCAATGCACCTTGCGGCGATATCTACGTTAGGGAGGGTGTTGTTGCCGTCCACCATGACAACGACCTGTGTTGTGTCGATTTTAGATTCTTTGGTGACGAATTGGACTGCATCCCACTGAAGGCCGCTTATCCTGCTCATGAGGGAGCCTACTTACAAACAATCCTAGGTGAGTGATATGTTCTTTGTCATGTCATGTATGTAGTTCCACCAACCTCATATTGGATAGGAGTGTTTTGTACATGATTCTTGTGGTGAATTCTTGAAGAAGAAAAAAATCATTCTTCAAGATGATGTTTTTCAAGCTCTGAATAGTGATTATGTTTGTTCTATAGTATACCAAAGATCATGCTTTTCTTTATGTCGCAGAACAGATATGCTCTAAATTCCAATAGCACTAAACATCTTATGGATAAAATAGAAGCAATCTTTAGGAACTGGACATGTATGCTCTATAAGAACCCCTGTGCTTATACCATGATTGTGTCTGTAACCTAGCGTTAGGTGTGCATGGGTCGTAGCTGCACCTATATAAGGACCAGCCCCCCCCCCCCCCCCCCCCCCCCCCCCCCCCCCCCCCCCCCCCCCCCCCCCCCCCCCCCCCCCCCCCCCCCCCCCCCCCCCCCCCCCCCCCCCCCCCCCCCCCCCCCCCCCCCCCCCCCCCCCCCCCCCCCCCCCCCCCCCCCCCCCCCCCCCCCCCCCCCCCCCCCCCCCCCCCCCCCCCCCCCCCCCCCCCCCCCCCCCCCCCCCCCCCCCCCCCCCCCCCCCCCCCCCCCCCCCCCCCCCCCCCCCCCCCCCCCCCCCCCCCCCCCCCCCCCCCCCCCCCCCCCCCCCCCCCCCCCCCCCCCCCCCCCCCCCCCCCCCCCCCCCCCCCCCCCCCCCCCCCCCCCCCCCCCCCCCCCCCCCCCCCCCCCCCCCCCCCCCCCCCCCCCCCCCCCCCCCCCCCCCCCCCCCCCCCCCCCCCCCCCCCCCCCCCCCCCCCCCCCCCCCCCCCCCCCCCCCCCCCCCCCCCCCCCCCCCCCCCCCCCCCCCCCCCCCCCCCCCCCCCCCCCCCCCCCCCCCCCCCCCCCCCCCCCCCCCCCCCCCCCCCCCCCCCCCCCCCCCCCCCCCCCCCCCCCCCCCCCCCCCCCCCCCCCCCCCCCCCCCCCCCCCCCCCCCCCCCCCCCCCCCCCCCCCCCCCCCCCCCCCCCCCCCCCCCCCCCCCCCCCCCCCCCCCCCCCCCCCCCCCCCCCCCCCCCCCCCCCCCCCCCCCCCCCCCCCCCCCCCCCCCCCCCCCCCCCCCCCCCCCCCCCCCCCCCCCCCCCCCCCCCCCCCCCCCCCCCCCCCCCCCCCCCCCCCCCCCCCCCCCCCCCCCCCCCCCCCCCCCCCCCCCCCCCCCCCCCCCCCCCCCCCCCCCCCCCCCCCCCCCCCCCCCCCCCCCCCCCCCCCCCCCCCCCCCCCCCCCCCCCCCCCCCCCCCCCCCCCCCCCCCCCCCCCCCCCACTGAATGCGATGCAGGTGCAAGACCAGAAATTCAGGGGATGCGCAAGATGAAACATGGAGCATGATGCTTAATGAGCATAATTGTAAGGATTACACACTTTCTCAGGGAAATCAATACGACGTTGATAAATATATGTAATTTCATTTACAGCACCTGTTTTGAACTATACTTTATATGCAATTTCTATATCATGGTGGAACACAAAATTTGAATAGAAAAGAATAGCACTGAACAATGTATATTTTGCAAGTTCAGATATATATATATATATATATCCATAATTAACTAAAGTACGTACAGTGCATACTGTGGAATCACACGGCAAATATTCATGCTTAACTAAATGCATCTGCTTCATTCTGGCAGCTGTGAATCTCTTTTGGGGACAGTTCTGTGTGGCCTTGGATCAATCCTGAACAGATTGGTGTTATCTGCCCATTCTCTTTACATGACCCAATAAAATATCTGTAGCTGCTTTTGCTGAGATGAATTTTTTGTTCCACGGATCCAAGCATTGTTTTGGCGCTAAACCAAACCCTGGACCGAAGCCACATATGGTCTCTGCTTAATTGTCTTATAAGCAGTAGTGCAGGTGATTTCTGGAAATCCCACCCTCCTTGCCAGTAACAAGATGTGACTAAATTTATAAATAGGGATTAGAAAGGAACATGTTACTTTGGTTACCTTTATCTTTATTTTACGTAATTTAGCTTATTGCAACTGTGGTTTTATGCTGCAGTTGACAAGATCCTTTCAGTTAGATGGCAATCTTCTTCTATCCTTTTCATTGTACTATGTTTTTGAAGCTCTGATGTTTACTTAAAAATAGAAATTAGCAAAATTTTGCAAATTTTGTTTGTTGCTGCTCGGTTTGGCAAAGCCAGCTGCTCACCACTATGTGCGGTTCTCTTGCCATTTCATGGGGTGCAACCGGAAGTGGCACAAGACTATAGTTGTGTCATTGTGAAATTTACTGATGTTGATGTTTCTTTTCAAGATAATAGTATTGTTTACCAATTTGGTCCCTGGATCATGAACTAATTTCTTTTTCTATTCCTTCTAGATAATTTGCATCAGTTCTACATGGTGAAACATGCATATTGTTTCCTGATATATTGGGCATCAGTCCACCTCTCATGAGATCTCTGAATTTTCGACGCATATTGTATTTGCTGAATTATTTTCTCCAGATAACTATGCTTGGATTCACAAATGCACGCAATTGCTTTCAAATGGAGGTTAGTTCTTTACTAATTCTGTGCTATTCCACTTTCAAGTTTTTGGTTCTAGAAGTGTAATAGTTGCTAGGTTAGCTGCAGAAGCGGGATGTATATGGCCTGAATTTATATTTCAGAGTGTGTAAACTGATTCAGAGTATTCTGACCCCTTGCGTTCTGAAACATTTTGTTGTATGGTTCTGTCTTGATAGAACTAAAGTAATTCTTCTATGGGAGAGACTATAAACGTGATTCTGAAACAGCATGCAGCGTCATTCAGTTTCTTTCAAACATATCATTATAAAATGGTTGGCTGGATTGTGTTTTGTATGGATTCTGCAAGGGTCATTTATGTGGAATTACAAATTAGTTTTACATTTTTCTGGCCAAGCTCATTGTCTTTGGGTTGCCCATCTTCGGATGGGTTTGTGATCAAGTGGACACCAAAAATCCTTTTTAACTGCAGATACTGAGAGTGCATTTTTTAAAAGATAAAGAGTGTTTTAATTTGTTCTTGCTTTCATGAAATATTCACATTTTTCAATATGTTCATGCTTTAAAAAAAATCTCAAAATTTCCAAAAGATAGTCCATTTTAAAAAATACATTTAAAATTGTTCACAAAATTTAAAATCTTAACACTCCCCCGATACATATTAATTGTGTTTCAAAAAAATAATTTGCTGGAGAATATAATTTTTTCTCCCGTTGCAACGCACGGGCCCTTTTGCTAGTCTATATCTATACTTTATAAGTCACTTTACGAAAACCAAATAATCCCAAAACCAAATAAACATTAAGTTCTCACGTTTTCCCCTTCTTCTTGGTCACGATGCACAACCTAAAATGACTTATTCACCTAGACGGAGGGAGTACTATATATTGTCTCCTAATTAAGGAGAGTAATAACGAGCAAAGGGAACGGACGAGAGAGTCATTTCAGGATCGTGGACGAGAATCAATCTTAAAGAAGGAGAGAGAGACGAGGCGAAGATTGAGAAAAAAAATGGTGCAGCCAGCCATGGGCCCAGCCTAAGCTAATAGAAAGGATTAGAAAGGTTGCAGCAAAAGTTTGAGCTAATAAATCTTCAAGAAGAGCCAATACGCAGCCACGCTGCAGTCGGTCCGACGCATGCGAGTCTCCAGATTTGGCGACCAACCGAGCGACTGCACATCGGCACCGCAGTCCCCGTCGCCCAGCCACCAGCGAAACCCACCGGGGAGGGGTTCTGCCACCACGGCACTGGAACGGAACACCGCTCCAGCCCCTATGCGCCGACGAGCAGGCCGCCGCCGGGGCCAGCGGGAGCGGCGGCGAGGTGGCCTGCGTAGAAGGAAGTGGTCGGCGGCGCTGGCTAGGTTCGCCCCCGTTGCAAAAATGTCTACACGTCAGGAAGGGGAAGAGAGAAGGGGCGCTTTCAGCCGTGTCCTCAGGACGAGGAGTGCACGTCATGGGTGTACGTGGCTGCCCTGCCGCTCCACCCGAAAATTAACATCTGATGGAAATAGATGTAAAATTTCCCTTTTTTGCAGGATAATTTCCTTTTATTTTCAGTGGGAAACAGGAACGTACTTGTGTTTGGGCAAAGTCTAAATAGTGCAAAAGAAAAGAAACATAATAGTATAATTTTTGCAAATCAATCAAACAAACAACAGTTTCTAAAAATAAAATACTGAAAACCTGTTTGCTTTTGAATATTAACAAATAAATTTTAGATAAACAATCCCACTTTAATGAACTACAACAACGGCGATATTTTCTTCTTCCGATGCAACACATGGCATATTAAATTTCAGCATACAAAGGTTCTTTTGAGAAACATAGTACAACCAAAAATATACATACACTTACGCCTAGAGAGACTGAGCCGAAGGGTCTTCAGATTGACGAAGTCACCACAATCATTTCTCCATCGACGCAAATGTCACTTCCCACTCAAAGAAGAATCCGTCTCTTTATGAGACAGTAAAGTGTCAAACGTAATCTTTCATTTCTAATGATATTGCGGTACCACCACCGTCCTACTAACTCTCCAAGCAAAGGTTGGTTCTAAGGGTTAAAGCGAAATTGGTCAATTCATATATGGCCACGCATGCATGCGCTGCAGTAATGGACATTAAAGTAGGATATGCATTTCTTCTATACCTCGGCATGCGCATGCATGCTCCCGTCGTGCTGCGCTGATGTGTGTTTTGGTGAACACATCAATTTTATCTCCCGTTGCTATAAAATACTCTTCCAAACCAAACAACTAATTATCTCTAAAAGCAACATAATAAAAACGTGTTTGCATTCAAAACTTTTGAAAATTCTAATAAAACTTTGGAGTACTTATTAAACCCTTGAATAGTATATACAACAGTTCTGCCCTCTGTGTATCGCACTAAAAATGTTTCAAAAATGTTTGTCTTCAAAACATGTTTCAGTTCTAAAAAAAATTAAGATTGTTAAAAAAAACAAAGAGAGAAATATTCGTGTTTTTCGAAAAGCAAAAATAAAACTGATTGACAAATTATTTCATAAACCACTACCGATGTTTATCAAAACTACATGTATGAAACTGTGCATAATGGCACACGGAGTAGATTTTACAAGTTGTGTCGCCCGTTGCAACGCACGGGCATTTGTACTAGTTATCAAAACTAAACTTAGCAATCTCGTGCGCCAACCTATTGGCCCTTCTGTAAATCTTGGATATCTTGCAATTTATCATCATCTTGAAAATACTCAACGCTTCCATCTTGAGATCAACTAGGGAAGACCTATCTTGAGGATCATTTCCAAAAGAAGATGCCACAAAAGAACAATCAGTTTCTAAAATGATTGTTCTTGTGGAGAGTAATACCGATGTACAACCCCGCTAGGGCCACTGTCAGTTCCGCTTTATCCACGCTATTGCACACCTCAATATGATCCCACGACGAAATGATAATCTCGCCAAGATAGTTCCTGGCCATCACACCCACACTCGCAGCACTCATGGCCTCCACATAACTTGCGTCAACATTAATCTTAATGTACTCCCTAGCTATCTGTAATTGAATTGCTGTGTGCGTGGAAGGGAGGAACAGCCATGAACTTCGCCATGAACCCTAGCTTGTGATGATATAGTGAGTGTAGCTTACAGTGCTGCGATGAAGCTTCGCCGGCGGCTGCGACGGTGTTGGAGATATGCCCTAGAGGCAATCATGTATGATGATATTTCCTATGTGTTTATGAATAAAGATAGTCCTTGGACATTATCAATGATGTGTATCAGCAAGTACGTGACTTGTTTGTGGGACTATGCATTGTATGATGACTGTCCTAAAAGGTCCCTAGTTGAAAGGGCTGTGTGGACGCGCAGCCAACTAGACTAGCATATGACACGGTTGATCCCCCCCCCCCCCCCCCCCCCCCCCCCCCCCCCCCCCCCCCCCCCCCCCCCCCCCCCCCCCCCCCGGAAATACTTATCTCTACTTTGCTGCATCACCCTTTCCTCTTCAAGGAAAAAAATCAACGCAAGCTCAATAAGTAGCAATATGTCATATGTGAGTCTCTAGTACAACATATGTTCTATGTCCTAAGACCTGAGCGGGCGCATGTACTCGGGATGTTGACAGGCCTGCTTTGAGCCGACTAAACGCTACTCCGTGACTGGGTAATTACAAAGGTAGGTTTCAGGCTTGTCCAGACCCATGTTGTGAGACATGGTCGAGCAAGATGGGATTTGCCCCTCCGATTAGGAGAGATATACTCTGGGCCCCTCGTGTGATCCGATCAAGATAAGCATGGCCATACGATAAGGATTATGAGATTATCCGGTTTGTAGTCGGTACCGCTGGAACGAGAAAGAGGTTGGGCTAGCCCAAGGATGACAAACTCGCCTTGAGCCCGACAACGTATATCGTGTGGCAAAGGGAACAGAAGTGTGACATGTTGTACAGGTTCGCCAACCGACTTCATTGTCTACTTGGTGGTCGGCACGCCTTGCTAGAGACCGATACCAGCTAGCAGGTCGGAGGTGATCCGAACTGCGACCAAGCCGACTTGAACCTAAGGGGTCGCGCGCTTAAGGGAAGGAACCTGTGAGGCCCGACCCCCCCCCCCCCCCCCCCCCCCCCCCCCCCCCCCCCCCCCCCCCCCCCCCCCCCCCCCCCCCCCCCCCCCCCCCCCCCCCCCCCCCCCCCCCCCCCCCCCCCCCCCCCCCCCCCCCCCCCCCCCCCCCCCCCCCCCCCCCCCCCCCCCCCCCCCCCCCCCCCCCCCCCCCCCCCCCCCCCCCCCCCCCCCCCCCCCCCCCCCCCCCCCCCCCCCCCCCCCCCCCCCCCCCCCCCCCCCCCCCCCCCCCCCCCCCCCCCCCCCCCCCCCCCCCCCCCCCCCCCCCCCCCCCCCCCCCCCCCCCCCCCCCCCCCCCCCCCCCCCCCCCCCCCCCCCCCCCCCCCCCCCCCCCCCCCCCCCCCCCCCCCCCCCCCCCCCCCCCCCCCCCCCCCCCCCCCCCCCCCCCCCCCCCCCCCCCCCCCCCCCCCCCCCCCCCCCCCCCCCCCCCCCCCCCCCCCCCCCCCCCCCCCCCCCCCCCCCCCCCCCCCCCCCCCCCCCCCCCCCCCCCCCCCCCCCCCCCCCCCCCCCCCCCCCCCCCCCCCCCCCCCCCCCCCCCCCCCCCCCCCCCCCCCCCCCCCCCCCCCCCCCCCCCCCCCCCCCCCCCCCCCCCCCCCCCCCCCCCCCCCCCCCCCCCCCCCCCCCCCCCCCCCCCCCCCCCCCCCCCCCCCCCCCCCCCCCCCCCCCCCCCCCCCCCCCCCCCCCCCCCCCCCCCCCCCCCCCCCCCCCCCCCCCCCCCCCCCCCCCCCCCCCCCCCCCCCCCCCCCCCCCCCCCCCCCCCCCCCCCCCCCCCCCCCCCCCCCCCCCCCCCCCCCCCCCCCCCCCCCCCCCCCCCCCCCCCCCCCCCCCCCCCCCCCCCCCCCCCCCCCCCCCCCCCCAAGAAGCATAACAATCACAAATAAACATATATTGTGAAATAGTATGGCTCCTTCATGGACGTTCTTCCAGGTCGGCTCCAACTCCGATGACCATCTAGGAACTCCATCTTGTTTGTCACGCCCGGACGCCAAGCCACCAACCTGATCTCTATTATCCAACTACTACAACTAGTAATGAATTTTACATAGAGTCACAAGTCGACACGCAGGTCGTTATACAATATAATGACAGCACTTTGGCTCCTGCCGGCTGACAAACATGACGCGCAGGCCATGTATAAATTACACACATGCATCACATACACATGAGCCATACTATTCACATCAAACCTGCAAAACAAAGTTATGCATAGAATCGCATTCTACCGGTTTGTGTGTCGGGTACGAAATACAAGGCGCTACGCACACGGCGCGCCCGACGTTTTCGGAAATCATAGATCACATCTGAACTCCGATCACGCAGAATTCTCTGATCTGACCGATCTCATCGATCATCGCAAATCCGATTCGGATTTACGTTTCACTGTTAACCCCGATGGCGGATAACCGACCGATAGGGGTAGATCGTGTCACAACCTCATCGATCCCGATTATCAGAAAACATAGCCACATCATTCCCCATGTGCAGTTGATCTCATCAACCGTGCACATAACCGATCTTATCAACGACAATAGATCTCATCTGTCGCCTCCACATATCTAATATGCATACGATCTGAAACCAAATCCTATAGCAGAGGCTCTGATACCACTGTTGGGTTCTACGGTAGGGTGCGTCGACTGCAAATTAAAATTTTCCTACAGGCAGAACAACCAAGAACATGCTACGGGAGATGGATCACAGTTCGTTACCACTAGACGCGCAGTGCCGTGCAGCCGAAGAAGAGTTGGGGCAGCGCGTCCGCGTGGATCGTCTCCTCCTCGTGCGATCTCCCTCGAACAGCCGGTCGTCCGATCCCACGTACAAGTTCGCCGGAGCGGCGCAGGTGCACCACCTCTAACGGTATTCGCGCGTGCAGGAGGAACGTCGTGCGGCGGACTGCTAGGTCCGATCACACAACGGGGGGGGGGGGGGGGGGGGGGGGGGGGGGGGGGGGGGGGGGGGGGGGGGGGGGGGGGGGGGGGGGGGGGGGGGGGGGGGGGGGGGGGGGGGGGGGGGGGGGGGGGGGGGGGGGGGGGGGGGGGGGGGGGGGGGGGGGGGGGGGGGGGGGGGGGGGGGGGGGGGGGGGGGGGGGGGGGGGGGGGGGGGGGGGGGGGGGGGGGGGGGGGGGGGGGGGGGGGGGGGGGGGGGGGGGGGGGGGGGGGGGGGGGGGGGGGGGGGGGGGGGGGGGGGGGGGGGGGGGGGGGGGGGGGGGGGGGGGGGGGGGGGGGGGGGGGGGGGGGGGGGGGGGGGGGGGGGGGGGGGGGGGGGGGGGGGGGGGGGGGGGGGGGGGGGGGGGGGGGGGGGGGGGGGGGGGGGGGGGGGGGGGGGGGGGGGGGGGGGGGGGGGGGGGGGGGGGGGGGGGGGGGGGGGGGGGGGGGGGGGGGGGGGGGGGGGGGGGGGGGGGGGGGGGGGGGGGGGGGGGGGGGGGGGGGGGGGGGGGGGGGGGGGGGGGGGGGGGGGGGGGGGGGGGGGGGGGGGGGGGGGGGGGGGGGGGGGGGGGGGGGGGGGGGGGGGGGGGGGGGGGGGGGGGGGGGGGGGGGGGGGGGGGGGGGGGGGGGGGGGGGGGGGGGGGGGGGGGGGGGGGGGGGGGGGGGGGGGGGGGGGGGGGGGGGGGGGGGGGGGGGGGGGGGGGGGGGGGGGGGGGGGGGGGGGGGGGGGGGGGGGGGGGGGGGGGGGGGGGGGGGGGGGGGGGGGGGGGGGGGGGGGGGGGGGGGGGGGGGGGGGGGGGGGGGGGGGGGGGGGGGGGGGGGGGGGGGGGGGGGGGGGGGGGGGGGGGGGGGGGGGGGGGGGGGGGGGGGGGGGGGGGGGGGGGGGGGGAGGCATGTTGTCTAGCAGTGACGCTAAAGCTCACTAGTCGCATGTGCTAGTCGGATCCTGAATCACTAAGAGTTTGCGGAGGGATGCCAACTTCAGTGGGAGTATTTTCGTCTAAGGCTAGAATTACTCTACATAAACACATTTCTTAGTGATTGCATATTTTCTGTTGTAGATTAATGGCACCACCTGCTCAACCCAACTTTGCATTGAAATCAATTCTGGAAAAGGATAAACTGAATGGAACAAACTTTACCTCCTGGTATAGAAATCTGAGAATTGTTCTCAAGCATGATAAAAAGGAACATGTTCTAGAGGATCCACTTCCAGAGGAACCTGCCGATAATGCTAGTGCCACTGCTAAGAATGCCTACCAAAAACTCATTGATGAATCAACGGAGATCAGCTGTCTGATGCTGGCTTGTATGGAGCCCGATTTGCAATAGCATTTCGAAAATGTTGAGGCTTACGATATGATCGAGAGTCTCAAGAGCATGTTTCAAACATAGGCTAGGACCGAAAGGTTCAACGTCTGGCGATCCTTGATGGATTGCAAGCTGAAGGAAGGTGATCCACTGAGCCCACATGTGATCAAGATGATCGGATATGTGCAAGCTTTGGATAGGTTGGGCTTCCCGCTCTTGGATGAGCTGGCTACTGATGCAGTTCTGGGTTCTCTTCCGCCTAGCTATGGGACATTCATCTCAAACTATCATATGCACGGCATGGATAAGAAGCTCACTGAATTGCATGGGATGCTCAAAGTGGCAGAGCAGGATATTAAGAAAGGCACGCATCAAGTGTTGATGGTGCAGAAATCGGCTAAGTTCAAGAAGAGTTTGTCTAAGAAAAAGGCTAAGGCAAAGGGCACGGAGACGGTAACCTCCGCCGCTGCGCCAAAGTCTGGACCGAACTCAAAGACCATTTGCTACCATTGCAAGGAAACTGGTCATTGGAAGAGGAACTATAGCAAGTGGCTTGCAGAGCATGGCAAGAAGGCCGGAAATGCTTCTTCAGGCAAAGGTACACTTGTTGCATATGTTATAGACATTTACCTTGCTGACATACCTAGTAGCTCTTGGGTATTTGATACCGGATCGTTTGTTCATATTTGCAACTCGATGCAGGGGCTGGTAAGAACTAGGCGTGTGGCACAAGGGGAGATTGACATCAGGGTCGGCAATAAAGCAAGAGTTGCTGCGTTGGAGGTCGGCACGATGCAGCTCCAGCTTCCTTCTGGATTTATTTTGGAATTGAATAATTGTTATTACATTCCTGCACTTAGTCGGAACATTATTTCTGCCTCATGTTTGATGAGTCAGGGTTATGAATTCCATTTAAAGGACAATGGTTGTTCATTTTATTTGAATGGTATGTTCCACGGCTATGCACCCATTGTTGATGGGCTATTTATATTGAATCTGGAACAGGAACCAGTCTATAACGTGAATGTCAAGAGGCATAAGCCTAATGAGATAAATCGGACATACTTCTGGCATTGCCGGCTTGGACACATTAGTCTGAAACGCATGAAGAAGCTCCATGATGATGGGCTCCTAACTTCGTCCGACTTCGGGTCATTCGAGACATGTGAATCATGCTTGCTCGGCAAGATGACTAAGTCTCCTTTCGCAAAGAGTTGCGAGAGGGCGTCCGAGCTATTGGAACTTATACATAGTGATGTGTGTGGTCCAATGAGCACAACTGCCAGAGGTGGCTATCAATACTTCGTGACTTTTACCGACGACTTGAGTAGATATGGATATATCTATTTGATGAGGCACAAGTCAGAAACTTTGAACGAGGTTGAGAACCAGCTCGGCAAGACTATAAAGCTTCTACGATCTGATCGTGGAGGTGAGTACATGAGCCAGGAGTTTGATGATCATCTGAAAAGCCGAGGTATAGTACCTCAGCTCACACCTCCGGGTACGCCACAGAGAAACGGCGTGTCAGAACGGAGGAATCGTACCCTGTTGGACATGGTTCGGTCTATGATGAGCAAATCGGATTTACCCTTGTCATTCTGGGGATACGCTCTAGAAACTGCAGCTTTCACACTAAATAGGGTACCATCAAAATCCGTAGATAAGACACCACATGAGATGTGGACTGGGAAGACTCCCAGTTTGTCTTTTCTAAAGATTTGGGGTTGTGAAGCATTTGTCAAGTGACTTATGTCAGACAAGCTTACACCCAAATCGGATAAGTGCATATTCGTGGGATATCCGAGGGAAACCTTGGGATATAGCTTCTACAACCGGGAAGAGAACAAAGTGTTTGTTGCTCGGAACGGGGTTTTCCTTGAGAAAGAGTTTCTCAGTCGGGAGGCCAGTGGGAGGACGGTCCGACTCGAATAAATTCGAGGACCACTCGGGGATGGCTCGGCTGATGATAAGATCATACAGGAGTCAGTCAGGGAACCCGTAGTGGAAGCGGCACCGGAACCACGGAGGTCGGAAAGATTGCGCAGAGTGCGCGATGTATTGTTGCTAGAAAGCGACGAGCCGGCCATGTATGCGGAAGCGATGGTGAGCCCAGATTCTGAGGCATGGCTGGAGGCCATGAGATCCGAGTTAAAGTCCATGGATGAGAATCAAGTCTGGGACTTGGTTGATCCGCCGCCTGGCGTAACGGCCATTGGTTGCAAATGGGTCTTTAAGAAGAAAACCGATGTGGATGGAAATGTTCAGATCCACAAAGCTCGGCTTGTCGCTAAGGGTTATGGACATGTTCAAGGAATTGACTACGATGAGACTTACTCGCCGGTAGCGATGCTGAAGTCGGTGAGGATCGTACTAGCTATAGCTGCATATTTCGATTACGAGATATGGCAGATGGATGTCAAGACGGCTTTCCTTCACGAAAATTTAACCGAGGACGTGTATATGATACAGCCCGAGGGTTTTGGTGATCCGACTAGCACTAGTAAGGTATGCAAGCTCAAGAGATCCATTTATGGGTTGAGGCAAGCATCTCAGAGTTGGAACATTCGTTTTGATGAGGTCGTCACTGGTTTCGGTTTCATCAAAAGCGAAGAGGACTCTTGTTTATACAAGAAGTTAAGTGGGAGCTCGATAGTGTTTTTGATCTTGTATGTGGATGACATACTACTGATCGGAAATGATGTTTCGATGCTGAACTCGGTCAAGGAGTCATTGAATGGCAAGTTTTCGATGAAGGACCTTGGTGAGGCAATGTACATTTTAGGCATTAAGATCTATAGAGATAGATCGAGGAGGCTGCTCGGCTTAAGCCAGAGCACGTACATAGATAAAGTGTTGAAGCGGTTCAACATGAGTGAGGCGAAGAAAGGGTTCTTGCCACTCTCACATGGTATAAGGCTAAGCGAGACTCAGAGTCCTTCGACATCTGATGAGCGAAGCAAGATGAGTAGGATTCCGTATGCCTTGGCAATCAAATCCATCATGTATGCCATGATATGTACAAGACTTGATGTTGCTTTTGCAATAAGCCTAACGAGCAGATACCAGGCCAACCCAGGTGAGACTCACTGGGCAGCGGTAAAGACTATTTTGAAGTACCTGAAAAGGACTAAAGAGATGTTCCTAGTTTATGGAGGTGAGGAAGAGCTCGTCGTAAGGGGTTACGCCGATGCTAGTTTCCAAACCGACAGAGATGATTGTCGATCACAGTCCGGATTCGTGTATGTCATGAACGGAGGAGCAATGAGCTGGATGAGTTCCAAGCAAGATACGGTGGCCGATTCTACCACAGAAGCCGAATACATTGCGGCTTGTGAAGCTGCGAAGGAAGGTGTTTGGATCCGGAACTTTTTGGATGATCTTGGTATTTTCCCAGCCTCGGTAAAACCGTTGGACCTTTATTGTGATAACTCTAGTGCCACCGCACAAGCCAAGGAGCCGAGGAATCACCACAAGGTCAGACACATAGATCGGAAATATCACCTAATACGAAAGATCGTAAAGAATGGTGATGTAGAGTTATGCAAAATTCACATGGATGCAAATGTTGCAGATCTGTTGACTAAGCCGCTTCCACAACCCAAGCATGAGGGGCACGTTAGAGCTATGGGCATTCGATGTCTATTTGATTGACTCTAGTGCAAGTGGGAGACTGTTGGAGATATGCCCTAGAGGCAATCATGTATGATGATATTTCCTATGTGTTTATGAATAAAGATAGTCCTTGGACATTATCAATGATGTGTATCAGCAAGTACGTGACTTGTTTGTGGGACTATGCATTGTATGATGACTGTCCTAAAAGCTCCCTAGTCGAAAGGGCTGTGTGGACGCGCAGCCAACTAGACTAGCATATGACACGGTTGATGGCTTGGTCTCACTAGCCATGGAGCATTGGATGCTAACCAGATAATATGGGCTTGGAAAGGTCTGGTCGGATTCGACGTAGTCGGATCCGAGTCGAGATAAGGTCTGAGTCGGACAGACCCAACTATGAGACGCAGCGATATGTCATCTTTGAGTCTCTAGTACAACATACATTCTATGTCCTAAGACCTGAGCTGACACATGTACTCGGGATGGTGATAGACTTGCTTTGGGCCGACCAAATGCTACTCCGTGACTGGGTAGTTACAAAGGTAGGTTTCAGGCTTGTCCAGACCCATGCTGCGAGACATGGTCGAGCAAGATGATATTTGCCCCTCCGATCAGGAGAGATATACTCTGGGCCCCTCATGTGATCCGACCAGGATAAGCATGGCCATGCGACAAGGATTATGAGATAATATGGATAGTGGTCGGCATCACTGGAACGAGAAAGAGGTCGGGCTAGCACAAGGATGACAGACTCGCCTTGAGCCCGACAACATATATCGTGTGGCAAAAGGAATGGAAGTATGATGTACAGGTTCACCTAACCAGCTTCATAGTCTGCTTGGTGTTCGGCATGCCTTGCTAGAGGCCGCTACCAACCGTGCAGTTCGGAGGTGATCTGAACTGCGACCAAGCCGACTTGAACCTAAGGGGTCGCGCGCTTAAGGGAAGGAACCTACGAGGTCGGATCCGAGGACACTGGTCGGATGTGATCCGAGCTGTATTCGGATTGTGGCCGAGTAGACTTATGGGCTTTAGGGTTCGTGTGAGGCCCAAGTGTTGAGCCCGCGATGGACGCCTATATATAGTGGAGTTAGTGGAGGTGCGGCACACTCATGGAGCTGATCGCTTCAGCGCTGTCACTAGGGTTTGCATGTGTTGCGAATAGACACCTCCACTCGCCGCCGGTTGTGTGATCGGACCTAGCAGTCCACCGCACGACGTTCCTCCTGCACGCGCGGATACCGTTAGAGGTGGTGCACCTGCGCCGCTCCGGCGAACTTGTACGTGGGATCGGACGACCGACTGTTCGAGGGAGATCGCACGAGGAGGAGACGATCCACGCGGACGCGCTGCCCGAACTCTTCTTCCGCTGCACGGCACTGCGCGTCTAGTGGTAACAAACTGTGATCCATCTCCCGTAGCATGTTCTTGGTTGTTCTGCGCGTAGGAAAATTTTAATTTGCAGTCGACGCACCCTACCGTAGAACCCAACAGACGGTGACCATTACGGGGCCGACGCTGCATTGTAGCATTCACATTGCTGCAGAGAGGCACCTTTGCCATGGCCATGGGCGTGCTGCTGCCAAGCTCCATGCACAGATGTTGTGATGCAGTGCTCACCGGTGCTACCGGCAATGCGATGCGGCGCTCGTCGGAGGCCGTCGGTGCTGCAACATAACAATCCTTCGACGGCTGCTGGCGCTGCGATGTGGCACTCGTCGGTGCCACTGCCGCTGCAATGCAGCATGAGTGTCGCCAGAGCAGGTCGCATTATGTCTCGCTGGAGCTGCGCTCATGGAGGGTCGCAGCATACGTTGCTATGTGCTCTCCGACGCCGGCGCATCAGTCCCGTCACTGTTGTGGAGGTTG
This sequence comes from Thinopyrum obtusiflorum, assembly GCA_036873465.1. NCBI lineage: Eukaryota > Viridiplantae > Streptophyta > Magnoliopsida > Poales > Poaceae > Thinopyrum > Thinopyrum obtusiflorum. The sequence goes on from JAAAWM010011644.1 coordinate 72,643, forward strand.
CGTGTCGTCCCGTCGCTGCACATGTTGGGTTCGTTGCATGCTTCGATCAAATGGCCACGCCTAAATCCGACGGCCCGGGAGGCTGCTTACTTTTCAGACTAATCATCTGGCTGATTTGTAGCTTTCGCCTCATTGTTTCACTGAATGATAAATGTTTCTTCTGAACGATCGGAAACTCGCAACAGATCCGAACGTAGGGGATGCCGTTCATTTTGATTGCGCATGTTGGCGGTTTAGTCCGCAGATGACGTGACGTGAAGGTGTGAGGTTGCGGGCCACGCCTTTTTGCCTCTGCTATCCATCTTCATTTTTTTTTCTGGTGCCCATCTCTCGATCCGCTTCTCACGCACCTCATGGTAGATAATTGTGGTAGGTAACCACATGGCCTAGACTAAGCTTGTGTTTACAAATAGGCTAGATAATGTTTTTTACATGTATGTAACGTGAATTAAAAAATAAACCTTCTTTCTTTTCCTTTTTTGCACTGATTTTTTCTTAACATTTTGGCTTTCCCCCTTTTTCTTTTCTAGTCTCGATGACTCGTCTCTGTTTGTACGGTTGTATACGCACCGTGTCGCGGATGCCATAACTTTTTGCCTAGTGAAAAAAGTTGTTAAATACACAACTTGGTGACTTCAATATAAATAGCATGGCAATATACGCACAACAGATCAGACAACTTAGACACATACAACACAATAACTTTGACCTAGGAAAAAATTGTCAAAAACATACCCTGACAACTTTCGTATAAAATAACATGGTAATATACACACGGCTTACCTGGTAACTTAGGCACAACACCATGGTAAATTTTACCTGAGAATTTTTTTTTGAAGACACACCCGCGATAACTTATGTATAAATAGCATGGTAATATACGCACAACAAACCTGATAACTTACATACAAACATCATAGTAACTTTGAACAAAGAAAAAAAGGTTGTTGAAAATGTAACCCTGGCTACTTTTGTGTAAATATCATGGTAGCATAAGCACTGCAGACCTGATAATTTAGTTACAAACATCACAGTAACTTCTACTTGGGGAAAAAGTTGTTGAACACACATTGACGATAACTTATGTGTTAATAGCATGGTAGTATACACATCACATACCTGATAACTTTTAACCTACAAAAAATATGTCGAAATATACCAACATGGGATCTAGTTTCAAAGGACTCATCACAACGGATTTTTAAAATGTGAAAATGGCTTTTTAGATCAGAATGACGGTTTTAGCTACAAAACCTTCTGACCCAGGGGAAAGTTGTGAAAACATACCCCGGTAACTTCTGTATAAACAACACGGTAACCTACACACTGGTGACCTGTTAATTTACGTACAAACACCACGCTAATTTTTTGACCCCATGGAAAAAAGTTTTTGAAAACATACTTCGGTAACTTCTGTGTAAATAACATGGTAATATATGCAATGCATACCTGAAATACCTCGGTAACTTTAGATGTGAAAAAGTTATTGAAAATATACCCCGGTAAGTTCTGTGTAAACAACACGGTAATATACACACCGATGACCTGATAACTTACGTACAAACACCATTGTAAAGTTTTGACCCGGTGAAAAAGTTGTTGAAAACATACCCCCGGTAACTTCTGTGTAAATAACATGGTAATATACGCACCGCAAACCTGATAACTTCCATACAAATATTGCGGTAACTTTGGACCCCGGGAAAAAAATTGTTGGAAACATACACTGCTAACTTTTGTGTAAAGATCACGATAATATATGCATCGCATACCTGATAACTCACGTACCGACGTAAAAAATATACCCACGGTGACTTCTATGTTCTTTGTATGATAAGATACACATAATAGAGTTCATAACATACATAACTCTCACGTGCTAACTTTTTACCCACAAAATAGTTGTCAGAACATACCAACATGGGATCTAGTTTTGAATGTCTCCTCGCGATGGATTTTTTACTTGAAAATGATTTTCCAATCAGAACGATGGTTTGAGCTACAAAGCATTCTAAAGTTTCAAAGTAGGGGAGAATTCAGGATGACATCAACTTTTTTGGTCCTCTAGTGCATGCATGCATGTGTATATGGGGAAAAGGTTGGAGAAAACAAGTTTTATGCCTGGAATTTGCCTATGTAAACATCATGGTAATTATATACCATAGATGTGATAACTTACGTACTCCGGGCGGGGTAACTTTTTACCCAAAAAATTCATCGGAACATAACAACATGGGATCTAGTTTAAAAAAATCCGGTCGCAACAGTTCTTTTATGTGAAAACAATTTTTCGATCCGACCAATGGTTTGAGCTACAAAACATTTTTAGTTTTGAATTTCTATGGAATCTTGGCTGATGTCATCATTTTTGTTTTTATATGCATGCAGACTTAGAAAGAAATTGAAAAACCGACCCGCATGCCCGCTCATACTCACTAGCACTACTGCTTTTGTAAATCGTTCGGATATTTTGCAATCTACCGAACGTGTGGTAGTTAGCACAATCCATGAATGTACATGTAAAAACAATTCCCTATTGACAAACTGATAGGTGAGAGAGCCCTTCATGTTGGTTCATACACATCTCTAACTCTTAAGGATGTTTTCTTTCAGCTTCCTTCTTTTTCAGAATATGATGATCATAAGATAAATGCAAGGTTCTACCTAGTGACTCGTGTATGAATTCGATTGTGTACGTAGGTAGCTAGTGTTATCTGAAAACCCTAGAAGCCATGTAATTAAAATTTGCCAAACCAATTACAGGACGTCTAACTTGGTTTTGCAGGTTTGCATATGATGTGGTTTAGCCTTCATCATGATAATGAGTTTATGTATGAGGTGGTTATATGTTGTAATGTTAAGTGGCCTGCCCGTCACGGCATGATGGTTGGAGCCACAAGATTTCCACTTTAATGTAATAGATGTAGAGAGAGCCTAAAGATTACATGTGATGGTGGCAAGTGTACACGGAGGACCCTGACGAGGAGGAGGTGCTGAAATTTTTGTGCCACGACAGCGTTTTCTGAAATTGGTGCCACGACATTGTTTTAGAAACGGTCGCCACGACAACATCTTATGAAATTACCTCCACAACAATGTTTTGAAACAGCTGCCACAGTAACAAATTTTCTACTGGCACGGCGATGTTTCAACTAAAGATTCAAGAAGACTGTGAAGACTTCTCGGCGCCCAGGGCTATACCATATCATGCTATTATGAATTGTTTGAGATGTTTATCCCTTTGTTGTTTGCACCCTTTGATTGCGCAGTAGTCAATTATTAGGGTGATCTCTCATAGTAAATATCAAGTTAAAAGGTGCTCTTCCCAGTGTTGCAACCATCTATAACACGTAGCATTCCAGAGTGTGTCATGTCCACATGAGTACAAATGGGTTGTGAAGTGTAAGACATGGATGGTCAGACCATGTATGCAGATAGCACTCGGTTGTCTTGAAGTTCTGGCAGAATCATTCTGAGCTCAGAGCATGAAGCATCAAAAGATGAACAAGAGTCATATGGGCATATGATCGGCAAAAGTTTGCCTATCAGTCAAAATTCTCGTCTTCAGTGATGTCCACATCAATGTCTGAGAATAAGATCAGGGTCTTGAATCACTCAATTTCAGTTTGAGAGATATTGATTTGAGTGGGAGTGCACTTTATATTAAAATTTGTTTAAACACTAGTGCAAATTAATTATGAATCAATGTCTAAGTGAATTTGTGTTTATCGTTGTAGATCAATGGCTCACAATATGTTCAACTCAGCCCCTATGTTAGAGAAAGAAAAGTTGGCTGCAAATGGTGGAGACTATGCGGATTGGATCTGGAACTTGAGATTTGTTCTCAGGAGTGCTAAGAAGGAGTATGTGCAGGATCACCCCCTAGGTGATCCTCCAGCAAAGGATGCACCATAAGAAGTTGCAGATGCTTTCACTTCTCTTAGTGATGACTATGAGTCAGTTCAGTGCCTCATGTTGACTTGCATGGATCCTGAACTACATAAACATTTTGAACGTTCTACTACTCAATTTATAATTGGGTCACTAGAAGTTCTATACAAGAAGCATGATAGATCAAACGTTTTGAAATAACCAAGGCGTTGATTGAATGCAAGATGGTAGAAGGTTCCTCAATGAGTGAGCATATACTGAAGCTTGCTGGCTATGTTGATAGACCGGCTTCTCTGGAATTTGGAATTCCTCCAGCACTTGGTACATATATTGTGGTTACTTCACTCCCCCCATCTTTGGTTTTATCATGAATTACAACATGAATGGGATGGAGAAAAGTGCAAATGAGTTGTTCGCTATGCGCAAGACTGCAGAAGCTAGAATGCAGAAGAACAAACAAGTGTTGATGGTCAACAAACTGCCAATTTCAAGAAGAAGGGCAAGTCCAAGAAGAAATCTACTGGCGTCGGTAAGACTGTGTCACAGAAGAGGAACAAGGGAAGAGGCACTAAGGAGACTGAATGTTTCTACAACAAGCAGAAAGGACACTGGAAACGCAACTACAAGAAGTACTTGGCAGATAAGAAGAAGAACGGTTCTTCCAGTAAAGGTATAAAAGTTATACAAAATGAATGTTACTCTACTTCTTAATTTGCTTTGGTTATAAATTTAGTCCTAATATGATAGGTATCCAAGAGGGATATAATAAAAACTTTCATATAAAGTGCATTGAATACTATGAGAAGTTTGATTCTTTATGATTGTTTTGAGATATGAAGATGGTGATATTAGAGTCATGCTAGTGAGTAGTTGTGAATTTAAGAAATACTTGTGTTGAGGTTTGTGAGTCCCGTAGCATGCACATATGGTGAACCATTATGTAACGAAGTTGGAGCATGAGATATTTTTTGATTGTCTTCCTTATGAGTGGCGGTCGGGGACGAGCGATGGTCTTTTCCTACCAATCTATCCCCCTAGGAGCATGCGCGTAGTACTTTGTTTCGATGACTAATAAATTTTTGCAATAAGTATGTGAGTTCTTTATGACTAATGTTGAGTCCATGGATTATACGCACTCTCACCCTTCCACCATTGCTAGCTTCTCTAGTACTGCGCAACTTTCGCCGGTACCATAAACCCACCATATACCTTCCTCAAAACAGCCACCATACCTACCTATTATGGCATTTCCATAGCAATTTCGAGATATATTGCCATGCAAATTTCCACCGTTTCGTTTATTATGACACACATCATCATTGTCATATTGCTTTGCATGATCATGTAGTTGACATCGTATTTGTGGCAAAGCCACCATTCATCATTTTTATACATGTTTGTCGGTGCAAAAGACCCTGGGTCTGTTGCCCAGGCTGTGCACAGGCACGGGAGCAGGATTGAGGTACCAACCCAAGTCAGAGTACAAGAGACCAAGAGCTTCGAAGGACCAACATGCAGACCAAGAGGACCAAAGTCAAGCCAGAGAAACAAGATACCATCAGGAGAAGAGCCTCCCTTGCCGGGCGGACGAGCTCGACGGAGGCGCCCCCCCTGAAAGAAGACGCCCCAGACGTCCCGACAGGGCTTGCCGGGACTCACGAGGGCAAAACCACCTCACCCAACTACTCCACCACGACCCATGTCGTCAATCAGTGCGGTGTCAAGCCGCAAAGTGACTAAGTGGCAGCCATTCGCCACATGGCAACTTTTCTCTATGGAAGATGCCCAAGACCGACACACGTCCTGTGACGTGTCAAGCGAGCAGGTGTGAAGCTGGCAAAATAGCCCGGCAAGGCTTGCCGGGCACCCAACGACGTGACATTAAGCGGTGCATTTAATGCACCCTGTCAGCATGCAGAGTTAGGTATGATAGCACTGTTTGCTATCTTATCAGTGCATAATGATTACTTTGCCATTGTGGTAGCCCCTTAATCTATAAAAGTAGGCCCAGGGCAACCATAGAGAGGGTTAGAAGGTTGGATAACAAACACGCCCATACACGCGTAGCCACTACCGCCCTTGCCGGGCAAGTGTACTACGCTCCACCACCACTCTTCCACCATCAATCCACCAAAGCAGGAGTAGGGTTTTACGCCTCACGGCAAACCAAACCTAGGTAAAATTGCCTGCGTGATCTCTGCTGTGCTGCCCCACGCTCGTCTACTCTTTGTGCAATGTGACGTCCCCCCTGCCGAGCCAGCAAGGGGCCCTCTGGTCCCATAGGTGGCCCTGATTTCCCGCGACATCTTTGGCACGCCAGGTAGGGGGATCGCTTGCGCGAACCTGAAGGCGTGTGCAGCGCGTCATCTTCATCACCGTCTTCACCTTCGACGGTGCCATCGACCATGGCGCCCAAGAAGAAATCCAGTGCTTCGGCTCATCCATCCACCTCGAAGGCTCCTCCGCTCATGGCCCCTAATGCTGCGAGGGACGCGGAAGCACGCGAGGACGTGGACGCTGCTGGGGACGTGGTCGGAGCAGGCGGTGCCGTCGCGACTTCCCCCGCGGCCGACACAGGAGTAGGAGGCATCGGAGGAGAACAACATCAGCAGCGCCCCGACGGCCACGCTCCACAAGGTACGGGTGAGGGGGTTACTCCGTCCGCGCCCCCTCCTCTCGCCGACGGCCATAGCCGCAGCAATGGCGCTCGGTCCGAGGCGAATCGCCGCCCTCCGGCCGCCCCCACCACGGGAGCGACCGCAGCGCGTGCGCCTCCCCCGGGACGGGTCGACCAAGTTGCTGCGCACGACGGAGCCGCTGGCCCTCGAGCGCCTTCGCCGCGCCACCATGCCACCCAGGTGGCCGCTCCGCAACAGCGGGGGCGCGGTGCTGCCGCCGCTGGCACCGTGAGGAGCCGAGCGACGGTGCGATCTACTTCATCATCACCCATGCCGAGTATAGCCATGGACACTACAAAAAAATACACTTCCGTGATGATACGTGTTTGTCACAGTAGGTCACGTTTTCTGTCATGCATGTACATCCATGACGATTTTATGACAGAATCAAGATAGTCATACCTGCGCTGTCGTAGAAGTGTTCCATGACATTACCAAAATTATCATCACGGAAGTGTCCACTTCCATGACGATAATGGCGCGTCATGGTAGTGCTTTCGTCAAGGGTGACCGACACGTGGCATCCACTGTAACGGGTCGCTGTTAAGCTATCGGGTCCGGTTTTGGATCCGATAACCCACTAACAGCCCGAACCAATGAGGATTTTCCACGTGTAAAATTCTCATTGGCCGGAGGAAACACGTGTTGGCTCACCGTTGGGACAGATGTCATCCATTCATTGGACAGGAGGCGCCTATGATACATCGACACATGGCACGGCCCAACAGAGGCCCATTCCGGTGAAAAGTCCGGCCCGTTTGACTTGGTCAAAAGGTAATGGGCCGGCCCACGGAAAGCCTGTTAATGGCCTGCTCGTATATAGCCCATTTATGGCCCGCTAACTCACGGCCCGTTATGGCCTATTGGAATTAAGCCCAGTAGCTTCATCTGGGCCGTCGAATATGATTCCAGCCCGTTGTAACTTCCGTCCCATGTATGGCCCATGATGTCTTTCGGCCCATACGAGGCCATTTGTAACTCTTGGCCCATTAACGGCCCGTGGTGAATCTGGCCCGCAATGAACAGTGTACCGCTTTATACCCATCAACAGCCCATTATTCCATTGGGCTGTTTCCAACCCGTGTTATTTTCTGGCCTTCTCAGGGCCCATTTATTCTTGGGCTCATTTCCAGCATTCGGTTACTTACGGCCCGTTACTGGCCTTTTCTGCTTGTGGGCCAAATTCAGCCCGTGGTTACAATCGGCCCGTTTGCGGCCCATTAATCCGTTGGGCTGTTTTCATAGTGTCATCAAAAACGGCGATTAATGACGACCCATTATTGTCGGCCCATGAACGAACGATTCCAAATCTAGCCCGTTTACGGCCCATAATGCGGTCTGTTATTGGCCCATGTTTGGCTTATCGATCATACGACCCGTAGAAGGCCCATTGATGCTACAGCCCGTAGAAGGCCCATTGTTTCTACGGCCCTTGAAGGCCCATTTTTTCTATGGCCCGTAGGAGGCCCATGGTAACTACAGTAAATATGTAGCCCATGGTTATTGTGGCCTAGTTTTAAAAAATAGGTTATTGCGGCCACTAGCAAACCGCAAAAAAAGAACTGCACTGACTGCAAACAAATAAACAAGACAACAAGGAAATAAATAAGCAAGCAACTTACGCTAGGCTATCACGGCGATTACACATATTACATCCACTGGGCATCAAAGTTCGCCACCAGTGCAAATATAGGGAACAAAGCAGCATATCATATACACTAGTTGTCAAAGTTGGCGACCAGTGCAAATAAACGCCGCAGCAAAACAAGTCCAGAACTGAAACCACTTCAGAAGAGCTCAAGAAACAATATCCTGGGTACCCATAATGCTGGCAAGATGCTTACCAAGCTTATTAACTTTCTCTTGTTTGGCACTTAAATCCTCCAGCGCTTGCTGTTGCACCAGAAAGTATGCATCTGAATTCTACAGGGACTTCCTCAGTCCTTCAGCTTCCTATCGCAGCACATCTGATCGATGTCTTTCAACTTGAAGTTGAGACTCAAGAAGACGGACTGATTCAGGCAGCGAGTTCGAAGAGCTTGTGCCAGCAGTAGTGGCCAGTAACTCGAACACTACATCAAGACATGACTTTTGGGTTCTCTCACTGTCGTCAAGATAGTTTTTATCAGCTTTCTTGGAGACCGACAGGGATGTCTCACTATCTTGAACCTTATCTGCATTACTTCCTTTACCATTGCATAACGGGGTACTGTTCTCCAATATTTTGTCCGCATTCTAAAAGAGAAACAAGCAGACACATCACAGGTTTACCATGTTGTATATGAAACTCATTTTGGTAAATCAGTTCAGTAGTAAAGTGGACAGGATAACAGCATGAAACAAACATATATCTATGTACCATGGTCACTTTATGGTCTATATCATTCTAGTTTTTGTTGCCAAATCAAGATAGAGACACAGTTCAAATAATATTTGTTCAAGACAAAGCAGAATAGACAGAATATAAGTGTGGGAAACTATAGAGCAATAACAACACTTGTAATGTGCATGACATGAGAACATAACTATTTATTCAATTGAAACTGAAATCAACATAGAGCAAGTTACAACAGCAAACCAGTTAAAGAAACATGTTTAAAACATACTTGTTGCGCCATTGGAGTTTCAATTCCATCCTTCAAATTTGAAAATAGTTGGTATGAGTAAATACAGTGATGCAAGAGCAAAGGAGTATGAACCATAGCTACAGAACCTGACCTGAGAACAATTCTTCTTCTCCTTTAAGCGTTGAGTTGGGATTCGGAGTGGTGGTCCTCGTGCTTTGGGCACTGCAGTTCCCTTACTAACTGCTCGTGTTTGGGTGCTCTGTGGTGGAGACGGTGATGTGTCAACTGGAACTGGGTTACTATCTGCTGGGGTTGGGGTTAGAAGGGGTGTAGCTGGTTCTCTGTCCAACTGGGTAGGGGTACAATCTGCGAGAGTCTGGGTTATGTGTGGTGGGGGTGGTTCTTGGGCAAGTACAATCGTGGATCTATCTGCATCAACTGGTAGCACTATCTTTTCTGAAGACCGTGTTGTTACTCCCTTAGATACTGCCATCACCCTCTCCAATTCAAATGGCTGATAAACAAGAAAAGTAATTGAATGTACAGACATTGTATGGTAGACAGGTGCAATGGATAGTGGGGAATAAAAGAGGGCATGAAATATTTCACATTTATGTTGTCTAACCAAACAAGATAACATGACACGATTTCACATATATGATGGCTAACTAAACAGGATAGCATGACACAATGTCACATTATGATGGCTAAAAAAGATGGAAAGACATAGTTCAAAATATGATGACTATGTAAACAGGATGACATGATATAACTATATAATGTGTTTATTAAATAGGTTGGCATGCCATAATTCACATACATGCCGCCTATGGAAACATGATAGCATGATATAATTCACGGATAGAATGACATAATTCAAAATATGATGACTGTAAACACTAAACAGGATGAGATGATATAACTATATGATGTCTTTATTAAATGGGTTGCCATGCCGTAATTCAGATAGATGCTGTGTATGTAAACATGATGGCATGATATAATTCAAATATATGGTTTATATAGTAATCAAGTAAGCAGATGGCAATCCATATATGATGTAAAAACTAAGCAATGCAAGACAACATGCATGACATGGGTAATATAACCCTGCCAAGTTTGAGCATAGACCTTAGCGGGGAAATAGGACTGGTCATCAGTCTCTGAATCCTCCTCTGAGGAGCTCTCTGTAACCAGCAAGATGTCTGCTTCAGCAGGTAGCATTGTCTACTCTGAATACCTTGTTTTCACTCCAGATACTTCCATCACCGCTTCAAATGGCTTATGCACAGGAAGAGTAGTTGAATATACAAACGTTGTCGACAAATGGAACATGTAATACAAAAAAATGATAGCATGATATAATTCACATACATGATGATTGGCTAAACAACATGGCATTGCATAATTCACATCTTTGCAACAAGATATCATTGCATAATTCACATATATAATGTCTTGCAACAAGATGGCAATGCATAATTAACATATATGGTAATTAGACACTAAACAGGTGGCATTCACACAAAGCATGTCTAAACTAATCAAATGACATAGCTATGCAAGACACCATACGCACGATATGAGCAACATAACCCTGCCAAGTTAGAGCATACACCTCGGGGGGGGGGGGGGGGGGGGGGGGGGGGGGGGGGGGGGGGGGGGGGGGGGGGGGGGGGGGGGGGGGGGGGGGGGGGGGGGGGGGGGGGGGGGGGGGGGGGGGGGGGGGGGGGGGGGGGGGGGGGGGGGGGGCACATGAAGAGTAGTTGAATGTACTAACATTGTTGACAAATGTAATACGTAACGAAAAAAAGGATGGCCTGATATAATTCACATATAAGATGACTGGCTAAGCAAGATGGCATTGCAAAATTCACATATATGATGCCTCGCTAAACAAGATGGCGTTGCATAATTCACATAAATGATGAATAAACTAAACAGATGGCATTCACACAAAGCATGTCGAAACTAAGCAGATGACATATTTGATGTATAAAGTAAGCAATGCAAGGCACCATATGCATGATATAACCAACATTAGCATGCCAAGTTAGAGCGAAGACCTCAGGGGGTAAATAGGAGTGGTCTTCTCCTTCTGAATCCCCCTTAGAACATATATCTTCCTCTTGATTACAATCCGAAGTGGGTGGAGGGGGGGCTGCCTTTGCGCCTACCATGGAGCGACGTCTGCATGAAATTTTATTGCCACGCAAGACTCGTCTCTTTTGCTCTACATGACCAGTTCCATTGTGTACAATAACTGACATGCATAGGAATAAAACATAGTGAGATTATGTAAGGAGTGCATGCAGAAATCCAGAGTGATGGTAGCAACCTGTGGATAGGCCCAAAACCAATGATAGCAGGCAGATAATGTCTTCAGTTAAAAAATATAGATAATGGCTTCTTTACTGTTTGTTTCCCACCCAACATGAAACTCATAGTAGACACCAGAGATTAACGAGATAGTAGATAGATACTATTGATTGCGGCCCCGATATGTACCCCACAACCATTTAAAAACTCAAGTTTGACCATTAGTTTGGAGCTGACTCAGAGTCTAATCGGTGAACAGGATGATAAAGTAGCATGTAATATTAAGCGATGCATAACGTAAGAAGACACGAAAGAGTCCGACCTCTCTTGCGGACCTGTGTAGTCCTCGAGGTCATTTGCTCGGTTGATGATGGTAATGCAGTTGTCATGGCTGCCCGCGGCGGGGAAGAAGATCTGAGGCGGCGAAAGACAGTCTGGAGGCCGGATCCCTGCTGTGCTGGACCCTTCTGTCGTTGGAGCAGCTGAGCTGGGGTGGACGACAGCGCAGCAGGAGCGGGACAAACCACACAAGGTTTTCTTTGACAACTATCTGTAAGAGAAGTAATTCTGTAAGGGCAAATACGACTGGTCATCTACCTCTGAATCCTCCTCTGAGGAGCTATCCGTAACCAGCGAGATATGTGCTTCATCAGATAGCATAGTCTGCTTTGAAGACCTTCTTTTCACACCAGAATTTTCCATCACCGTGTCAAATGGCTGATGCACATGAAGAGTAGTTGAGGGGGGGGGGGGGGGGGGGGGGGGGGGGGGGGGGGGGGGGGGGGGGGGGGGGGGGGGGGGGGGGGGGGGGGGGGGGGGGGGGGGGGGGGGGGGGGGGGGGGGGGGGGGGGGGGGGGGGGGGGGGGGGGGGGGGGGGGGGGGGGGGGGGGGGGGGGGGGGGGGGGGGGGGGGGGGGGGGGGGGGGGGGGGGGGGGGGGGGGGGGGGGGGGGGGGGGGGGGGGGGGGGGGGGGGGGGGGGGGGGGGGGGGGGGGGGGGGGGGGGGGGGGGGGGGGGGGGGGGGGGGGGGGGGGGGGGGGGGGGGGGGGGGGGGGGGGGGGGGGGGGGGGGGGGGGGGGGGGGGGGGGGGGGGGGTTGGTTCACAAGAATTGGAAGATCATAGGATGCAAAGAAGCATGGTGAGATTAAGTCAAACCACAAGAAAATGTACGGTTATAATGCTATTATGCTACTATCTCTTAGTCTTGTGCTTCATGAATAGGAATTTGAAAAGGAGGACAAGTGGATATTAAAATTCCTACGGTTTTTGTTTCAAAGAGACACTAAAGGAACAAATCCTACAGTTTTCCTTTGCTCCATTCCTTTGAACCAAATGCATGAATAGTAGTTGATACGTCTCCAACGTATCTATAATTTTTGATTGTTCCATGCTATATTATATTCTGTTTTGGATGATTATTGGGCTTTATTATACACTTTTATATTATTTTTGGGACTAACCTATTAACCGGAGGCCCAGCCCAAATTGCTGTTTTTTTGCCTATTTCAGTGTTTCGAAGGAAAAGGATATCAAACGGAGTCCAAACGGAATGAAACCTTCGGGAACGTGATTTTCGGAACAAACGTGATCCAGAGGACTTGGAGTCTACGTAAAGCAATCAACGAGGAGAGCACGAGGCAGGGGGGTGCGCCTACCCCCCTGGGCGCGCCCTCCACCCTTGTGGGGCCCATGTTGCTCCACCGACGTACTTCTTCCTCCTATATATACCTACGTACCCCCAAACGATCAGAGACAGAGCCAAAACTCTATTTCCACCGCCACAACCTTCTGTACCCCCCCCCCCCCCCCCCCCCCCCCCCCCCCCCCCCCCCCCCCCCCCCCCCCCCCCCCCCCCCCCCCCCCCCCCCCCCCCCCCCCCCCCCCCCCCCCCCCCCCCCCCCCCCCCCCCCCCCCCCCCCCCCCCCCCCCCCCCCCCCCCCCCCCCCCCCCCCCCCCCCCCCCCCCCCCCCCCCCCCCCCCCCCCCCCCCCCCCCCCCCCCCCCCCCCCCCCCCCCCCCCCCCCCCCCCCCCCCCCCCCCCCCCCCCCCCCCCCCCCCCCCCCCCCCCCCCCCCCCCCCCCCCCCCCCCCCCCCCCCCCCCCCCCCCCCCCCCCCCCCCCCCCCCCCCCCCCCCCCCCCCCCCCCCCCCCCCCCCCCCCCCCCCCCCCCCCCCCCCCCCCCCCCCCCCCCCCCCCCCCCCCCCCCCCCCCCCCCCCCCCCCCCCCCCCCCCCCCCCCCCCCCCCCCCCCCCCCCCCCCCCCCCCCCCCCCCCCCCCCCCCCCCCCCCCCCCCCCCCCCCCCCCCCCCCCCCCCCCCCCCCCCCCCCCCCCCCCCCCCCCCCCCCCCCCCCCCCCCCCCCCCCCCCCCCCCCCCCCCCCCCCCCCCCCCCCCCCCCCCCCCCCCCCCCCCCCCCCCCCCCCCCCCCCCCCCCCCCCCCCCCCCCCCCCCCCCCCCCCCCCCCCCCCCCCCCCCCCCCCCCCCCCCCCCCCCCCCCCCCCCCCCCCCCCCCCCCCCCCCCCCCCCCCCCCCCCCCCCCCCCCCCCCCCCCCCCCCCCCCCCCCCCCCCCCCCCCCCCCCCCCCCCCCCCCCCCCCCCCCCCCCCCCCCCCCCCCCCCCCCCCCCCCCCCCCCCCCCCCCCCCCCCCCCCCCCCCCCCCCCCCCCCCCCCCCCCCCCCCCCCCCCCCCCCCCCCCCCCCCCCCCCCCCCCCCCCCCCCCCCCCCCCCCCCCCCCCCCCCCCCCCCCCCCCCCCCCCCCCCCCCCCCCCCCCCCCCCCCCCCCCCCCCCCCCCCCCCCCCCCCCCCCCCCCCCCCCCCCCCCCCCCCCCCCCCCCCCCCCCCCCCCCCCCCCCCCCCCCCCCCCCCCCCCCCCCCCCCCCCCCCCCCCCCCCCCCCCCCCCCCCCCCCCCCCCCCCCCCCCCCCCCCCCCCCCCCCCCCCCCCCCCCCCCCCCCCCCCCCCCCCCCCCCCCCCCCCCCCCCCCCCCCCCCCCCCCCCCCCCCCCCCCCCCCCCCCCCCCCCCCCCCCCCCCCCCCCCCCCCCCCCCCCCCCCCCCCCCCCCCCCCCCCCCCCCCCCCCCCCCCCCCCCCCCCCCCCCCCCCCCCCCCCCCCCCCCCCCCCCCCCCCCCCCCCCCCCCCCCCCTATCTTATCATATCTATCAGATCTCACTCTCGTAAGTGACCGTGAAGGGATTGGCAACCCCTTTATCACGTTGGTTGCGAGGTTCTTATTTGTTTGTGTAGGTGCGTGGGACTCACGTGTGGTCTCCTACTGGATTGATACCTTGGTTCTCAAAAACTGAGGGAAATACTTATGCTACTTTGCTGCATCACCCTTTCCTCTTCAAGGGAAAACCAACGCAGTGCTCAAGAGGTAGCAAGAAGGATTTCTGGCGCCGTTACCGGGGAGGCTTACGCAAGGTCAAGTCAAGATTTGACTCCCAACAACGAGCCATTTCTGGCGCTGTTGCCGGGGAGTCTACGCACAAGTCAAGACATACCAAGTACCCATCACAAACTCTTATCCCTCGCATTACATTATTTGCCATTTGCCTCTCGTTTTCCTCTCCCCCACTTCACCCTTGCCGTTTTATTCGCCCTCTCTTTTCCGCCCGCCTTCCTTTCGCCATGTCGGAATCAAAAAGGGTTGGGGTTTCTCTCCCGAGTTTTAGTACTTTGGACGATCCTTCTATCCTATCTAAACTCATAAATAATAATGCTATGGAAAAACCTGCCGGAGTTATCAATGAGAATCTTAATAATTTTGATGAAGATGATTCCGGAATTTTTCGTTATCTACTCGATGAATCTTTGAAAGATGCTTGGGATAGACTGCTAAAGATCCGGGCTAACTATGTGCCCCAATACCAAATTGAAATTTACTTAAAGAGCTTTTATGTTGCCCTACCGTCTTCATTTAAGCATGTCTTAGATTCTACATTTGAAGAAGGTTTTCTTGAAGGGGATGCCGTAGATACCTATGAAAAGATGAAAACCATATTTGGGCACCCCATGAATGAGAAAGTTGAATCTACATCTCTTTTTCTCTCCTACCAAAACGAATCTATCAAAGAGATAAAGGCTAGCTTAGATACAAATTTCCGTAACGTGCTTAATCTTTCTTCTACCATTAATAGCCACGTGCTTTATCAAAATAGAAAGATTAATTCCATAGATAACAAGTTTGCTCTTTTCTTCCCTAAAACCAAAGATGGCAATACCTAAATCTATTCTTGTTTTTATGCCTAGCTAGGGGCGTTAAACGATAGCGCTTGTTGGGAGGCAACCCAATTTTATTTTAGTTTTTTTTTTGCTTTTTGCTTCTGTTTAGGAATAAATATTTGATCTAGCCTCTGGTTATATTTGTTTTTATGTTTTAATTAGTGTTTGTGCCAAGTTAAACCTATAGGATCTTCTTGGATGATAGTTATTTGATCTTGCTGAAAATTCCAGAAACTTTCTGTTCATGAAAACAATTGTTAAAAGTCACCAGAACGTGATAAAATACTTATTCCAATTGCTTATGACCAATAAACAAATTGTCCAGGTCGTCCTATTTTAGTAGATTTTTCTGAGTTCCAAAAGTTTGCGTTAGTTACAGATTACTACAAACTGTTCTGTTTTTGACAGATTCTGTTTTTTCGCGTGTTGTTTGCTTATTTTGATGAATCTATGGCTAGTAAAAGAGTTTATAAACCATAGAGAAGTTGGAATATAGTAGGTTTGACACCAATATAAATAAAGAATGAGTTCAATACAGTACCTTGAAGTGGTGTTTTGTTTTCTTTCGCTAACGGAGCTCACGAGATTTTCTGTTGAGTTTTGTGTTGTGAAGTTTTCAAGTTTTGGGTAAAGATTTGATGGATTATGGAACAAGGAGTGGCAAGAGCCTAAGCTTGGGGATTCCCATGGCACCCCAAGATAATATAAGGACACCAAAAAGCCAAAGCTTGGGGATGCCCCGGAAGGCATCCCCTCTTTCGTCTTCGTCCATCGGTAACTTTACTTGGAGCTATATTTTTATTCACCACATGATATGTTTTGCTTGGAGCGTCTTGTATGATTTGAGTCTTTGCTTTTTAGTTTACCACATTCATCCTTGCTATACACACCTTTTGATAGAGACACACATGATTCGGAATTTATTAGAATACTCTTTGTGCTTCACTTATATCTTTTGAGCTATATAGTTTTTGCTCTAGTTCTTCACTTATATCTTTTAGAGCACGGTGGTGGATTTGTTTTATAGAAATTATTGTTCTCTCATGCTTCACTTATATAATTTTGAGAGTCCTACAAAACAGCATGGTAATTTGCTTTAATTGAGAAATTAGTCCTAATATGCTAGGTATTCAAGATTAGTAAAATTTCTTATGAGTGTGTTGAATACTAAGAGAAGTTTGATGCTTGATGATTGTTTTGAGATATGGAGGTAGTGATATTAAAGTGTTGCTAGTTGAGTAGTTGTGAATTTAAGAAATACTTGTGTTGAAGGTTGCAAGTCCCGTAGCATGCATGTATGGTAAATGTTATGTAACAAATTTGAAACATGAGGTGTTCTTTGATTGTCCTCCTTATGAGTGGCGGTCGGGGACGAGCGATGGTCTTTTCCTACCAATCTATCCCCCTAGGAGCATGCGCGTAGTACCGAGGTTTTTTATGACTTGTAGATTTTTTCAATAAGTATGCGAGTTCTTTATGACTAATGTTGAGTCCATGGATTATACGCACTCTCACCCTTCGGGGGGGGGGGGGGGGGGGGGGGGGGGGGGGGGGGGGGGGGGGGGGGGGGGGGGGGGGGGGGGGGGGGGGGGGGGGGGGGGGGGGGGGGGGGGGGGGGGGGGGGGGGGGGGGGGGGGGGGGGGGGGGGGGGGGGGGGGGGGGGGGGGGGGGGGGGGGGGGGGGGGGGGGGGGGGGGGGGGGGGGGGGGGGGGGGGGGGGGGGGGGGGGGGGGGGGGGGGGGGGGGGGGGGGGGGGGGGGGGGGGGGGGGGGGGGGGGGGGGGGGGGGGGGGGGGGGGGGGGGGGGGGGGGGGGGGGGGGGGGGGGGGGGGGGGGGGGGGGGGGGGGGGGGGGGGGGGGGGGGGGGGGGGGGGGGGGGGGGGGGGGGGGGGGGGGGGGGGGGGGGGGGGGGGGGGGGGGGGGGGGGTGCATCCAAATCCCGTGATATGATACGCTCTATCACACATAAGCCTCCTTATATCTTCCTCAAAACAGCCACCATACCTACCTATTATGGCATTTCCATAGCCATTCCGAGATATATTGCCATGCAACTTTCCACCATTCCATTTATCATGACACGCTTCATCATTGTCATATTGCCTTGCATGATCATGTAGTTGACATCGTATTTGTGGCAAAGCCACCATGCATATTATTTCATACATGTCACTCTTGATTCATTGCCCATCCCGGTACACCACCGGAGGCATTCATATAGAGTCATACTTTGTTCTAGTATCGAGTTGTAATCATTGAGTTGTAAATGAATAGAAGTGTGATGATCATCATTCATAGAGCATTGTCCCAATAAAAAAAAAGAGAAAGGCCAAAAAAAAAGGAAGGCCCCAAAAAAAAGGGGGCAATGCTATTATCTTTTTTTCCATACTTGTGCTTCAAAGTAGCACCATGATCTTTATAATAGATAGTCTCTTGTTTTGTCACTTTCATATACTAGTGGGAATTTTTCGTTATAGAACTTGGCTTGTATATTCCAACAATGGGCTTCCTCAAATGCCCTAGGTCTTCGTGAGCAAGCAAGTTGGATGCACACCCACTTAGTTTCTTTTGTTGAGCTTTCATACATTTATAGCTCTAGTGCATCCGTTGCATGGCAATCCCTACTCCGCACATTAACATCAATTAATGGGCATCTCCATAGCCCATTGATTAGCCGCGTTGATGTGAGACTTTCTCCTTTTTTGTCTTCTCCACATAACCCCCATCATTATATTCTATTCCACCCATAGTGCTATATCCATGGCTCACGCTCATGTATTGCGTGAAAGTTGAAAAAAGTTTCAGATTACTAAAGTATGAAACAATTGCTTGGCTTGTCATCGGGGTTGTGCATGATGAGAGCATTCTTGTGTGACGAAAATGGAGCATGACCAAACTATATGATTTTGTAGGGATGAACTTTCTTTGGCCATGTTATTTTGAGAAGATATAATTGCTTAGTTAGTATGCTTGAAGTGTTATTACTTTTATGTTAATACTAAAATTTTATCTTGAATCTTTCGGATCTGAATATTCATACCACAATTAAGAGAATTACATTGAGAATTATACCAAGTAGCATTCCACATCAAAAATTCTGTTTTTATCATTTACCTACTCGAGGACGAGCAGGAATTAAGCTTGGGGATGCTTGATACGTCTCCAACGTATCTATAATTTTTGATTGTTCCATGCTATATTATATTCTGTTTTGGATGATTATTGGGCTTTATTATACACTTTTATATTATTTTTGGGACTAACCTATTAACCGGAGGCCCATCACAATGCTGTTTTTTTGCCTATTTCAGTGTTTCGAAGGAAAAGGATATCAAACGGAGTCCAAACGGAATGAAACCTTCGGGAACGTGATTTTTGAAACAAACGTGATCCAGAGGACTTGGAGTCTACGTAAAGCAATCAACGAGGAGAGCATGAGGCAGGGGGCGCGCCTACCCCCTGGGCGCGCCCTCCACCCTTGTGGGGCCCACGTTGCTCCACTGACGTACTTCTTCCGCCTATATATACCTACATACCCCCAAACGATCAGAGACAGAGCCAAAACCCTATTTCCACCGCCGCAACCTTCTGTACCCGTGAGATCCCATGGGGGGGGGGGGGGGGGGGGGGGGGGGGGGGGGGGGGGGGGGGGGGGGGGGGGGGGGGGGGGGGGGGGGGGGGGGGGGGGGGGGGGGGGGGGGGGGGGGGGGGGGGGGGGGGGGGGGGGGGGGGGGGGGGGGGGGGGGGGGGGGGGGGGGGGGGGGGGGGGGGGGGGGGGGGGGGGGGGGGGGGGGGGGGGGGGGGGGGGGGGGGGGGGGGGGGGGGGGGGGGGGGGGGGGGGGGGGGGGGGGGGGGGGGGGGGGGGGGGGGGGGGGGGGGGGGGGGGGGGGGGGGGGGGGGGGGGGGGGGGGGGGGGGGGGGGGGGGGGGGGGGGGGGGGGGGGGGGGGGGGGGGGGGGGGGGGGGGGGGGGGGGGGGGGGGGGGGGGGGGGGGGGGGGGGGGGGGGGGGGGGGGGGGGGGGGGGGGGGGGGGGGGGGGGGGGGGGGGGGGGGGGGGGGGGGGGGGGGGGGGGGGGGGGGGGGGGGGGGGGGGGGGGGGGGGGGGGGGGGGGGGGGGGGGGGGGGGGGGGGGGGGGGGGGGGGGGGGGGGGGGGGGGGGGGGGGGGGGGGGGGGGGGGGGGGGGGGGGGGGGGGGGGGGGGGGGGGGGGGGGGGGGGGGGGGGGGGGGGGGGGGGGGGGGGGGGGGGGGGGGGGGGGGGGGGGGGGGGGGGGGGGGGGGGGGGGGGGGGGGCTTTATTATACACTTTTATATTATTTTTGGGACTAACCTATTAACCGGAGGCCCAGCCCAAATTGCTGTTTTTTTTGCCTATTTCAGTGTTTCGAAGGAAAAGGATATCAAACAGAGTCCAAACGGAATGAAACCTTCGAGAACGTGATTTTCGGAACAAACGTGATCCAGAGGACTTGGAGTCTACGTAAAGCAATCAACGAGGAGAGCACGAGGCAGGGGGCGCACCTACCCCCCTAGGCGCGCCCTCCACCCTCGTGGGGCCCATGTTGCTCCACCGACGTACTTCTTCCTCCTATATATACCTACGTACCCCCAAACGATCAGAGACAGAGCCAAAACCCTATTTCCACCGCCGCAACCTTCTGTACCCGTGAGATCCCATCTTGGGGCCTTTTTCGGTGCTCCGCCGGAGGGGGCATTGATCACGGAGGGCTTCTACATCAACACCATAGTCTCTCTGATGATGTGTGAGTACTTTACCTCAGACCTTTGGGTCCATAGTTATTAGCTAGATGTCTTCTTCTCTCTCTTTGGATCTCAATAC